>NIVC01002588.1:0-44265 GCA_002269645.1 Macrostomum lignano | reverse complement strand
TTCTAGCTGGGGACACTCCTGTCTAACAGGTGACACTCTTCTATCAGGTGACTCTCCTGTCTAACAGGTGTGACTTCCTGTCTAACAGTGACACTCCTGTCTAACAGGTGACACTCCTGTCTAACAGGTGGCACTCCTGT
Source organism: Macrostomum lignano (assembly GCA_002269645.1). Taxonomy (NCBI): domain Eukaryota; kingdom Metazoa; phylum Platyhelminthes; family Macrostomidae; genus Macrostomum; species Macrostomum lignano. The sequence goes on along the minus strand of NIVC01002588.1, from coordinate 44,125 downwards.
CTAACAGGTGACTCTCCTGTCTAACAGGTGACTCTCTGTCTAACAGGTGACACTCCTGTCTAACAGGTGACTCTCCTGTCTAACAGGTGACTCTCCTGTCTAACAGGTGACTCTCCTGTCTAACAGGTGACACTCCTGTCTAACAGGTGACACTCCTGTCTAACAGGTGACTCTCCTGTCTAACAGGTGACTCTCCTGTCTAACAGGTGACACTCCTGTCTAACAGGTGACACTCCTGTCTAACCTCTAGGTACTCCAACAGGTGACTCTCCTGTCTAACCCTTATACCCAGAGCTGTATTATAAAGTACAGTGACCCATTTATCCCATTTTTATTGCGAATGCTACTACTATCAGCAACCATAAATATTAGAATTCCTGTTACGTTTAAATGCATTAAACAACAATGTGGTGCGAATATGAATATATAATTGCAATATTATCAATGCAAACATCAATTATCAAACCTGCCCGTATGCTTCATTTACAGGTGGTCAAACTTGTAAGTATGAGTATCGTTTTTTGATTTAAACCGTTTTCTGTTGTCGTCAGCGCACAAATTTTCCTTCTACGAAACTACCGATGTATACCAGACAAAGTCTGCTGGTGCACTTGTACTTTAAGAAGCGCAACCACACTGAACGCAACCCAGCACCAACAAGTTCAAATCCATATGCTTTAAGCGTTTTGTCCGTTTTTATTCTGGCCCCGACAAATTTCTTTTCGGGGAGAGAAATAGCCAATTTAGTGAACCAATCTACAGAACGAGCTAATGGCTTTTCTTAAATTTTGGTGTAGGTTACGAAAAAAACTTATGTACTACTTATAATCTGCATGTATTTAACTGGAAAGCGAGCTGGTCTCAATAGTGTGTCAGCTCCCACTGAACCCTGACTGATAGAAGTGTGTCAGCTCCCACTGAACCCTGACTGATAGAAGTGTGTCAGCTCCCACTGAACCCTGACTGATAGAAGTGTGTCAGCTCCCACTGAACCCTGACTGATAGAAGTGTGTCAGCTCCCACTGAACCCTGACTGATAGAAGTGTGTCAGCTCCCACTGAACCCTGACTGATAGAAGTGTGTCAGCTCCCACTGAACCCTGACTGACAGAAGTGTGTCAGCTCCCACTGAACTCTGACTGATAGAAGTGTGTCAGCTCCCACTGAACCCTGACTGATAGAAGTGTGTCAGCTCCCACTGAACCCTGACTGACAGAAGTGTGTCAGCTCCCACTGAACTCTGACTGATAGAAGTGTGTCAGCTCCCACTGAACCCTGACTGATAGAAGTGTGCCAGCTCCCACTGAACCCTGACTGATAGAAGTGTGTCAGCTCCCACTGAACCCTGACTGATAGAAGTGTGTCAGCTCCCACTGAACCCTGACTGATAGAAGTGTGTCAGCTCCCACTGAACCCTGACTGATAGAAGTGTGTCAGCTCCCACTGAACCCTGACTGACAGAAGTGTGTCAGCTCCCACTGAACTCTGACTGATAGAAGTGTGCCAGCTCCCACTGAACCCTGACTGATAGAAGTGTGTCAGCTCCCACTGAACCCTGACTGATAGAAGTGTGTCAGCTCCCACTGAACCCTGACTGATAGAAGTGTGTCAGCTCCCACTGAACCCTGACTGACAGAAGTGTGTCAGCTCCCACTGAACTCTGACTGATAGAAGTGTGTCAGCTCCCACTGAACCCTGACTGATAGAAGTGTGTCAGCTCCCACTGAACCCTGACTGATAGAAGTGTGTCAGCTCCCACTGAACTCTGACTGACAGAAGTGTGTCAGCTCTACAGACCCTGACTGACAGAAGTGTGTCAGCTCAGACTGGCCCCTCCTGTCAGCTCACACTGGCTCTTCCTGTTAGTCACACTGGCTCTTCCTGTCAGCTCACACTGGCCCTGTCAGCTCCCACAGATCTGCACTCTCGCGAATTTCCGCAGACGACCGGCAGTCGCCCAGCGTCCCGCTGAACGTGAAGGCCACCGTCATGGACGGCCGTACAGCGGTGGTCAGCTGGACAGACCGGGACCTCGGCCTGCCCGGCTCGGACGCGGCCGGCCGCCTTTACGAAGTCGAACTCGCCGAGGATGCCACCTCGTCCAGATCGTCCTCGGCTGTCGTTGACGCGAAACCGCGCCGATTCAACACGACGGGGCTTCGACTGCGGCTGTCCCAGCTGCGCCCGTTCACCGCCTACGCGGCCAGGATCCGCTGCCACCTGGGCTACATGCAGAGCGACTTCAGCATGGTGGCCACCTTCGTCACCAAGGCTGAGCCGCCGGGCACGCCGCCGCTGGAGCTGCGGGTGGCCCGCACCAGCCTGTCCGGCTCCGTGCTGCTCACCTGGCGGCCGCCGCTGGAGCCGAACGGGCCACTGACTGGCTACACAGTGTACTACGCTCCTCACGGCGGTCGGTTCATCAGCCGCAACGCCGCGGCTAAGGAGACTCAAATTGTTGTCACCGGCCTGCAGCAGTCCAGTCTGTATGTGTTCAAGGTGCGCGCCGAGAACCAGGCGGGCGTCGGGCCGGCCACCAACTTGACAGCATTTATGACGCCGGATGGTGAGTTCGAGGAGTGAGGTGGCTGCGGAGTGAGGTGGTTGCGGAGTGAGGTGGCTGCGGAGTGAGGTAGCTGCGGAGTGAGGTGGTTGCGGAGTGAGGTGGTTGCGGAGTGAGGTGGCTGCGGAGTGAGGTGGCTGGCGGAGTGAGGTGGCTGCGGAGTGAGGTGGTTGTGGAATGAGGTGATAAATGGGGGCTAGGATAGCAGTTTAGCACTGCATCAGCCTATCAAGCTTGTTATTCTTTAAACTGCCAACCCGCAGCAAACGGATACGGCGGCGGCATGGTGCTTGACGCAATTGCAGGATCAGGATCCCAATGTAAGCATAAAGTGAATGGTCAAGCTTTAGTTCAGCAACAATATCGATACTATAGCGTAGCTAAACTTACTTTTTCAGCCGACCCCCCTCTGCAAGCGGCCAGCTCGCCGGATTCCGAGAGCGACCGGAAGCTGTGGTTCGTCATCGGCGGCGGATTCGGCCTGGCGATTGTGCTCCTGATTGTTGCCATAGCAACCGTGTGCCTCTGTCGAAGCGGCGAGGCAGCGGGCGGCACCGGAGGAGGCGGCGGCCGCCGGCGCAGACAGGCGGACCGGGCGGCCAAGGAGGAGGCGAGCCTGATTGGTCAAGAGGCGGCAGCCAATCAGCGGCACCCGGGCTCGCCACGGGCTCGTTCCGGCAAGAATTCGCCAGACGCGCAGGCGGCGGCGCTGCTGATATCGACAGGCGGAGGCCAGCACCAGCTGCAGCACCAGCAACAGACGCCAGACCTCTGCCGCCGGTCGGAGAACTGCCTGGAGCTGCGGCACCTTCCACAGGCGGGCCGTGGCGCTGACGGCCCTGTAGGTGGACCGTTCGGCCGGAGCTCGGTGCACCCGCCGCACCACCTGGGCGGCGGCCACCTCGGCCTCGGAGGCGGGCGCGGCTTCATGGGCGAGCCGCTGCTGCTCGATCACCCGGGCGGCGCGTCGCCGAACCCACCGGGACACTTCAGGAACATCTCCAGCTCCGGGCTTTACCCGCCGGGGACGCCGCCGTCCTACCAGCCAGGCGCTGCTGCTGCTGCCATCGGGGCTTCGTCAAGAGGCCTTGCCTCGCCGCCGCGAGTTGACGCGCCCGACTTCAGCTCGGGTGAGCCGCGGCCTTGGTGTACATGGGCTGTTGTGGGGGGTCCTCGTTGTACATTGGTGTCGAGAGGGGGCGTCAATGTACATTGGTGTCGTGAGGGGGCGTCAGTGTGCATTGGTGTCGTGAGGGGGGCGTCAATGTACATTGGTGTCGTGAGGGGGCGTCAATGTACATTGGTGTCGTGAGGGGGGCGTCAATGTACATTGGTGTCGTGAGGGGGCGTCAATGTACATTGGTGTCGTGAGGGGGCGTCAATGTACATTGGTGTCGTGAGGGGGCGTTAATGTACATGGCTGTTGTGTGGGGAAGCTACACCGCACACAACTAAACAAGCTACACCCTCACTCGTTCCCACTCGCAAGCAGGCAAGCTGTCCAGCCCGCACTCGAGTCTCAGCTCTTCCATTGGTTCGCCATCCAAGCGACGTCCGTCTACATCGGCGGCGGCGGCAGTGGCGTCTGCAGCTGCACCGACGCTCATGCTGGCGTCGCTAGGCAACGGTCGCTCAGTCAACGTAACGCCTGACATTCTCAACCCGCCCGTTGCCCGTCCATCGCGCAGCCTGCACGGCGGCAACGGAGGCAGCGGCGGCGACGGTGGCAGCGGCGGTGGCCTCGGCGGCGCATATAACGGAGGCGGCGCTGGTGGAGGCGGCGGCGGCGGATCCACATTCGACAGTCAGACGTCAAGAAGTGTATGTACCATTGGTGATCATGTTCCATAATGTAGATATGTGTTTTCTGTACGAGCGTATGGTGTACTGTGTATGCTGTATGGTGTACATGCTCTATGGTGTACATGCTCTATGGTGTACATGCTCTATGGTGTACATGCTGTATGGTGTACATGCTCTATGGTGTACATGCTGTATGGTGTACATGCTCTATGGTGTACATGCTGTATGGTGTACATGCTCTATGGTGTACATGCTCTATGGTGTACATGCTCTATGGTGTACATGCTCTATGGTGTACATGCTCTATGGTGTACATGCTCTATGGTGTACATGCTCTATGGTGTACATGCTCTATGGTGTACATGCTCTATGGTGTACATGCTCTCTGGTATAAAGCATCCAAACCTCACTTGTGCCCATTTCAGTTCGTGCTGTCAACCGAGGACATGACAAAGACTCTTGACGGCCTCATGAACGATCTGAGGTGCCTGACTAACAAAGAATTCGAGTGCTGAACCGCCTAAAAAAGAGCTTAGTGCAATGATCGATTAAATGTAATATTTTACCCTCTTCACTTAGAGGATGCTGCTGATAGTTCTAGCCAGTAACACATTCAGTAGTATTTGCTAATAATGTATTATTCTCTATATTCATATTTTCAAGCTAATTTTCCCCAGCCCCTATCTAATAGTGGCTTAAAGAGCTGAAATTTTAAAAAAGTTATTTAATTTGTGCAATTGAAAATCGCAAAGAATTATTTATATAAATTGCTGACAAGTGTACAAATGATTCTGTCGAATAAATAAACGAGACGCACAAAAAATAACAAATTTTGTTTATTTAATTCTATCGACAACGAAAAGTATAATAATTTTCCGGGTTTATTTTTTTACTTTAAAATTGTTGCAATACTCGCTCAATGCTACTGTTAGTAGAGCTTTTAGAAATTAAATTAAAAAATATATCCGATTAGCAACCTGACGAAATTGATCAGTGGTGATTTATACTACTGAAAGTGCAGTATTTTTTAACATGAATAACACGGCAACAACAGATAAGACATAAGTTAATAGTACACCAGCGCCTCGGGTTAGTAGTATATTCGGCAATGGGGCAGCTGTAGCTGAAGGTAATTTCGAATTCCACGACTGGCCGCGGCGCAGTTGGTCAGCTCCAGGGACTGCAGGCGGCGCGCCCGGATCAGGTGGCACAGGCCGTCCTCAGTGACCTTGGTGACGCCTGTGGGGTGGGGGAACCGGTTGGTGGTTACCGGTTGGTGGCTACTGGTTGATGATTACCGGTTGAGGATTTCCGGTTGATGGCTACCGGTTGAGGGTTACCGGTGGAGGGTTTACTAATTGGTTACCGGTTGGTGGCTACCAGTTGGTGGCTACCGGTTGGTGACTACCGGTTGATGGCTACCGGTTGGTGACTACCGGTTGATGGCTACCGGTTGGTGGTTCACGGACTACTTAATTGTCGTTTATATACTTAAGTCTACTTAAGTAGTCCGTGTGGTGGTTACGGGTTGAGGGTTACCGGCTGGTGGCTACCGGTTGATGGCTACCGGTTGGTGGCTACCGGTTGGTGGCTACCGGTTGGTGGCTACCGGTTGGTGGCTACCGGTTGGTGGCTACCGGTTGGTGGCTACCGGTTGATGGCTACCGGTAGGTGGCCACCGGTTGGTGGCTACCGGTTGGTGGCTACCGGTTGGTGGCTACCGGTTGGTGGCTACCGGTTGGTGGCTACCGGTTGGTGGCTACCGGTTGAGTTAGAGGCGACCACGAAATTCAATTTTATCTTAAGGGGAGAGGACCAGAGGACTCGTGGTAAAGGAAGCGAGAAGTAACTCCGGAATTCTGGGTGGGTAGCGTAATTCTACTGACGAAAATAGTTCACCCCGCAGCCAGGGGATGATGGAGCGGGAGAGGAAACAGCTGTGTCGCCTTCTGCTGCCTTGTGGCAATTCTGGAACCGGCTGCCCAGCTGCTTCATGTGACTCTCTGATGTCAGTCGGTGGAAAGCTACTGATGAACTCAAGAGGCTGGGCCAGGGATACAGACTTATAAAGACAATTACAGTGTTTCACAGGTAGTTAGAGATGTCTACAAACTGTTACAGGTATTTACAAACTTTTACAGACACATATTGAATCTATATCTATAGAAAGAATCTACAGACTTTCACAGTCATTTAGAGATACGAGCTATCTACAACCTTATACTGGTCGGAACTATTTACTTGTAAATAGCTTGTAAATAGCAGATAGCTTGTAAATAGCAGATAGCTTGTAAATAGCAGATAGCTTGTAAATAAAGGCAAATACAGTCATTTACAGACAGTTACTGACATTCAAAGGCTAGTTACGAATACATGCAGTCCTTTACAAAATTTCACGGATATTTACAGTTATTTCGAGATTGGCAAACTTGAGATCGGCATTTCTTACCTGACAGTGAGAGCTGGGTCAGAGTTCGAATCCCGGTGGCGTGTCTGACTGCGGTGTCGCTGAGGCCGGAGCACCAGCGAAGGCTGAGCAGGCGCAGCTTCGGCATAGTGGACAGGTAGCCAACTCCGATGTCCGAGATGGCCGGACACCTGCGATTGGCGGGGTTAAACATTTTTAATCCGGAATGTCTGTCTATCTGTCTGTCTGTCTGTCTGTCTGTCTGTCTGTCTGTCTGTCTGTCTGTCTGTCTGTCTGTCAGAACACATGGCTCACAAGTCAGCAACATCAGTAGATAAAAGCTAGATCCCCCCCAACAAAGGAGAAAAAACTTTCAAGAGTCAAATTAAAAACGACGGCCCAAGAAAGTAGTCAAACCAGCGGTTGCTCTGCTGAGGGCCCATCAGCCGGCTCTAACTGCCGCCTCATGAACAGGCATTCAACCCAAAGGGCCGCAGCCAACAAAGGCTATAATTTGCTTGCTGAAGCAAACTGCTTGACAGTGGCTAATTGCTGTAATTGAGCACATCTGTTGTGTTGCTCATATGCATACTCACATGCCTCACTGTCACATGAACAGTAATTAGACATTGCAACTTTCCTAAAATCCCAGCTCAGCTCACTGGACAAATTTCATTTTTTTGCTTTGCGCTTATTATTTGAAAACTTCACATCTTTCCTTACATCTAGTATTTCCTAGTGTGGCTTCTTTATACTCGTGTGTGTTTCTCACTTCGCTTCCGCTCCCGACACAAGACTGTCATCCCGGCTCCTTCCCTCCTGACACAATACTGTCAACCCGGCTCCTTCCCTCCTGACACAATACTGTCAACCCGGCTCCTTCCCTCCTGACACAATACTGTCAACCCGGCTCCTTCCCTCCTGACACAATACTGTCAACCCGGCTCCTTCCCTCCTGACACAATACTGTCAACCCGGCTCCTTCCCTCCTGACACAATACTGTCAACCCGGCTCCTTCCCTCCTGACACAATACTGTCAACCCGGCTCCTTCCCTCCTGACACAATACTGTCAACCCGGCTCCTTCCCTCCTGACACAATACTGTCAACCCGGCTCCTTCCCTCCTGACACAATACTGTCAACCCGGCTCCTTCCCTCCCGACACAAGACTGTCATCCCGGCTCCTTCCCTCCTGACACAATACTGTCAACCCGGCTCCTTCCCTCCTGACACAATACTGTCAACCCGGCTCCTTCCCTCCTGACACAATACTGTCAACCCGGCTCCTTCCCTCCTGACACAATACTGTCAACCCGGCTCCTTCCCTCCTGACACAATACTGTCAACCCGGCTCCTTCCCTCCTGACACAATACTGTCAACCCGGCTCCTTCCATCCTGACACAATACTGTCACCCCGGCCCACCTGTCCAGCCACAGAGCCTCCAGCTGTGTCAGATCGCAGGCGATGCACTCCAGCGCCACATCCGTCAGGCGGGCGCACCAGCCCAAGTCCAGCTCGCGCAGCTGCCGCATCCCGTCGGCCAGCGCGTCAACGGCTTCATCTGTCAGCTTGGAGCAGCCGTTCAGGCAGAGCCGCCGAAGGCCGGGCAGAGCAGCGGCCAGCGATGCGGCGCCCCGGTCGGTGATCTCCCAGCAGCTGGGCAGGTCGAGGCTGAGCAGCCCGGCCGGACAGTCGGCCAGGCAAGGCAGGCAGCAGTCTGTGAGGTGGCAGCCCTGCAGTTCCAGCCGCCTGAGGCAGCCGAGCCGGGCCGCCAGCGCCGCCACGCTCTGGTCGGTGAGGCCGGCGCAGTCCGACACGGAGAGGCTGGCGAGGCTGCCAGACAGCAGGCGGCAAGCGGCCGCGGTCGGCTCGGCCAGCCGGTTGCAGCCGGTGAGGCTCAGAGCGGCCAGCGGCCCGCCGGCGGCCAGCAGGGCGGCCAATCCGGAGTCGGTCAGAGGCGAATCGATGACGGCCAGGTCGGCAATCCGGCCGGCCAGGTGGGCGAGCCGGGGCAGCAGGCTGTCCAGGTGGGCGTCAGTCAGGCCGGAGAAGCCGATCGAGTCGATGCGACGCTCGGCAATGCTGGCGAAGAGTCGGTCGATCGACTCCGACCAGTCGGCGTCTGAGTCGGCGGCCTCGGGCGGGACGAGACGCAGCGGCAGCAGCAGGCGGAGGTGGCGCCAGAAGCTCAGGCGGTAGAGGGCGTCCCGCCAGGCCGGACAGACGCGGCAGAGGCGGGCGGCCTCGTAGGGGCTGCAGTGGGCGGCCAGCCGCTCGGCCAGCCAGCCGCTTGACGCCAGCTCGGCGGGGTCCGGGGCGGACGGCCGCTGATTGCAGCGGTGAAGTAATCCGCTGGCCAGATGGCGGCGATGGTGGCGCGGCGTCTGCCGAGGCTGCTGCTGCGGCGGCGGCGGCGATGTCGGCTGTTTTTGCTGCTGCTGCTGCTGCCCGCCGCCGAAGTTGAAGAAGCGCAGTTTCAGCGCCGCCACGGGACTGGATGGCGGCGGGCCCGCTGCTTCCACGCTTCCGGCGCTGTTGTTTACGCCGCTGCCGCTGCTGCTGCCCGGACGTCGCAGACTGCGCAGGCTGTGCGTCAGGTCGGCGCAGGCTTTCGCCAGAGCTCCAACATCCATTCGAGTTGTCAATGGATGCCAAATTCACTGCGGGATGAATCTGCCGAGAGGCGTAACGCGCGGCATCCCTAAAAAATCTCTTCGTCTCCGCCCGGGTTTCCCCTCTTTTCTCCTGGCCCCACCCGCCTCCCACAGCGCACTGCTCAAATTCACAACAGTTTCGTCCTTTCGCTTGCTCGTGCTCTGCTTCGACAGATTTCATTGGCTCAAAAATCTCTTTTGCTGGCAGAGGGCGCGGGCAAGGGAACTCCCATCGGCTGTCCTGTCCCTGCCCTCTTCCCCATCCTCTTTTAGCTACTTCTTCTCCATATTTCAGAGCGCGGCACGGGCCGGCCTCAAGCCTCTGTTATATACTAGCAGATAGAGCTCACCTTATCCACCTCCCAGCTTCACTTGTTCTTCTTCATGCTCCTGTGCTGCTCATGCGTTCTAGTCTCTCCGCCCTCACATTTCTCTCTCTCTCTCTCTCTCTCTCTCTCTCTCTCTCTCTCTCTCTCTCTCTCTCTCTCTGCGCTTTCCGCTCCTCAATTAATCCTGGCAACCTTTCTCCCCTTTCAGCTTGTATACAAGGGGGTTGGATCGAGGATAGGATGGGGGTGTCGAAGTTGCAGACCCTTGCAGCAGTTCAAAAGAAGAAGAAGAAGAAGACAGATTCGGGCGGGGCCGCTCGAAGCAGCCGCCTGTTGTTTCCGTGCCAGATAGAGTGAGACGAGCGAGCGATATTCGAGTAGGTAACGGAGCCTGAGCTGGGGAGGGGGGTTATGATGCAAAATTAAGAATTCGACAAGAAGCTCTTCATCAAGAATTTCCTTTGAGTGAGCACGAACTGAAAGGTGAGCTAGGCTACGAGTATAGGTTGTTAAGGCGATGTTAGTTGAGCAAAGCGTGTTGAAAGATTTCAGATTGAATCTAGCTCTCAAAAATGAGCTTTGGAGTATTCTTTTGCTTTCGCAAGTCGAAGTATAATATTGCTGATAACTGCTTTAGCATTCTGAGAACGCTGAGGTGCCACGGGTCAAGGGGGAGTCGCTAAGATGCCATGACTCAACGAGAAGTTGCTGAGATGCCATGACTCAAAGGCTTAGCCGGACTCATCTCTTAGCTGGATTCTCATCTACGAGTATAGCCGGACTGTAATCATCTCTAGCAGGTCTCTTAGCCGGACTCTCGATCATGTCTTAGCCGGACTCTCATCTCTTAGCCAGACTCTCATCTCTTAGCCAGACTCTCACCTCTTAGCCAGACTCTCATCTCTTAGCCAGACTCTCATGTCTTAGCCAGACTGCCATCTCTAAGCCAGACTCTCATCTCTTAGCCAGAATCTCATCTCTTAGCCAGACTCTCATCTCTTAGCCAGACTCTCATCTCTTAGCCAGACTCTCATCTCTTAGCCAGATTGTCATCTCTTAGCCAGACTCTCATGTCTTAGCCAGACTGCCATCTCTTAGCCAGATTGTCATCTCTTAGCCAGATTGTCATCTCTTAGCCAGACTCTCATGTCTTAGCCAGACTGCCATCTCTTAGCCAGATTGTCATCTCTTAGCCAGACTCTCATGTCTTAGCCAGACTGCCATCTCTAAGCCAGACTCTCATCTCTTAGCCAGACTCTCATGTCTTAGCCAGACTGCCATCTCTAAGCCAGACTCTCATCTCTTAGCCAGACTCTCATCTCTTAGCCAGACTCTTATGTCTTAGCCAGACTCTCATCTCTTAGCCAGACTCTCATCTCTTAGCCAGACTCTCATGTCTTAGCCAGACTGTCATCTCTAAGCCAGACTCTCATCTCTTAGCCAGACTCTCATGTCTTAGCCAGACTGCCATCTCTAAGCCAGACTCTCATCTCTTAGCCAGAATCTCATCTCTTAGCCAGACTCTCATCTCTTAGCCAGACTCTCATCTGTTAGCCAGACTCTCATCTCTTAGCCAGATTGTCATCTCTTAGCCAGACTCTCATGTCTTAGCCAGACTGCCATCTCTAAGCCAGACTCTCATCTCTTAGCCGGAGTCTCATCTCTTAGCCAGACTCTCATCTCTTAGCCAGACTCTCATCTCTTAGCCAGAATCTCATCTCTTAGCCAGACTCTCATTTCTTAGCCGGACCCTCATTTCTTAGCCGGACTCTCGTCTTATCCAGACTGTCATCTCTTAGCCAGACTCTCATGCCTTAGCCAGACTCTCATCTCTTAGCCAGAATCTCATCTCTTAGCCAGACTCTCATTTCTTAGCCGGACCCTCATTTCTTAGCCAGATTGTCATCTCTTAGCCAGACTCTCATTTCTTAGCCAGACTCTCATCTCTTAGCCAGACTCTCATCTCTTAGCCAGACTCTCATCTCTTAGCCAGATTGTCATCTCTTAGCCAGACTCTCATGTCTTAGCCAGACTGCCATCTCTTAGCCAGACTCTCATCTCTTAGCCAGACTCTCATGTCTTAGCCGGAGTCTCGTTGCAGCTGTATATAGAGAAAGAAATAAATTGTGAGGAAAATGTCACAGACAAAAGATTTTCAATTCTCCATCTGAAAGAAGTGAGTGACTTGCATGGGTTGTTTTTGGCTAATTGTATATTATATACGGTATGCGACTATGAACACGTCGCATATTCAGACTGGGCAAAAGCAGCAAGAGCAATTAGCATATAAATATAAATTAAAATAAAGTTAGGATTTGCATTGCTCAGTACAATAGAGTAGTATCATGCGCACATATATAGTCCAGCTAAATCTGTTACAATGCCAGATATATAATGTTTTAAAGCAGATGTGGCAGCACGAAAAAGAGAGGACGCGGTGCACTTTTATTAGCGATTGTAGCACAAAACTAGGTGTGTATAAATAAAATTTTTAAAAGTTTGAGAACCCAGAACCAACAGTGCCGTCAGGACACTTAATTAGGAAAATCTAATTATGAATAAAAATTTATTAAATACCAAGATGAATTCTGTGACAATGCCGATTTTTTCAATAACGATACAAAACGGAGAAATGCCAAATAACGCTAGTAATATTCCATACATGCTACTATCTTAGAGAGAGATGCGACAGTAGTGCAGTTAGTTTTACAAGAAACCCTCAAAATGGTATTTAAATTATAAAATGGTAATTAGAGTTCAATGAAAACAGAAAGAGTTACCAGAATTGGCAAATTATGAAAATATAAAGAAATAAAAATTATTTAAGGCGACAGCAGGCACAACAGAGGCCGGTTTGATTAATTTATTTAATTAGTTTCATCAGTAACGCAATCACGGAGAGGGGAGACACACAGACACGAAAACTGATGTCGGAAGGTGAGAAAGCGCGCGCCGTGTCTTTGTGTGTACGATGCATTTAAACTACTCAAAGTAGGTCGGGAAACTACGATTATTAGAAATTTTTAGGAGGCAGGATTTACTGAAAACCACAAGAGAACCACAGAGAAATGGAGATCGGTGAGCCAAGCGCTGTAAAACAAATATAGTATCATTATAACAAAACAAAAAAACGCACAAGGCAGATAAAGCTGTATAAAAAATAATAATAACTATTATTATTATTATTACCAGGGCAAAGAAAGCGTTAAAAAATTGCACATTAAATTTGTTAATTTATAACAAAACAACATGATTTTCACTTCCGGATTTGTTGCAATGCAGTTCAACAAACAAAAACCAACTGGGCAAAAATGAGATAAAAATTTGCAAAACAAAAAATAACAAACAATTTTTATACACCAGAGAAGAAACGGTTGCAAAAGTGCAAAGCCTTTTTTGTTTAAATATTTTATTTGATAGTCAGAGATCTGCTGAAGATGCATAGATCAGCGAGATTGTGCTTGCGAAGATTCCCAGTGCTGCATGGCGAAAAACAGCAATTAAAAAACAGGATATATGCCAGCTGCTGTACCAATTATAATTTTGACTGAACAGTTAGGTACAAAAATGTTGTAAAATTTAGTTTAAATTAATATAATACACACGCCACACACCTCCGAGATGAGGGGCCGCCACCAGTCACTGATAGACATCTTTTAGCAAAAGTAAAAAGTACAGATTGTCCTTTTAATAAGAGAAATTCTTGCAGTCTCATTTCACGACATTGAGGGTTGGAGTTCATTCCTCAAGATTGAAGTTTGGGGTTCGATTCCCAGACATTGTGGGTTGAAGTTCAATTCCTCAAGATTGAAGTTTGGGGTTCGATTCCCAGACATTGAGGGTTGAAGTTCATTTCCCAGGATTGAAGTTTGGGGTTCGATTTCAAGACATACATTATGGGTTGGAGTTAAAATCCTCAGGATTGAAGTTTGGGGTTCGATTCCCAGACATTGTGGGTTGGAGTTCAATTCCTTAAGATTGAAGTTTGGGGTTCGATTCCCAGACATTGAGGGTTGAAGTTCATTTCCCAGGATTGAAGTTTGGGGTTCGATTTCAAGACATACATTATGGGTTGGAGTTAAAATCCTCAGGATTGAAGTTTGGGGTTCGATTCCCAGACATTGTGGGTTGAAGTTCAATTCCTTAAGATTGAAGTTTGGGGTTCGATTCCCAGACATTGTGGGTTGGAGTTCAATTCCTCAAGATTGAAGTTTGGGGTTCGATTCCCAGACATTGTGGATTGAAGTTCAATTCCCCAGGATTGAAGTTTGGGGTTCGATTCCCAGACATTGAGGGTTGGAGTTCAATTCCTCAAGATTGAAGTTTGGGGTTCGATTCCCAGACATTGATGGTTGAAGTTCATTTCCCAGGATTGAAGTTTGGGGTTCGATTCCCAGACATTGAGGGTTGGAGTTCAATTCCTCAAGATTGAAGTTTGGGGTTCGATTCCCAGACATTGAGGGTTGAAGTTCATTTACCAGGATTGAAGTTTGGGGTTCGATTCCCAGACATTGTGGGTTGGAGTTCAATTCCTCAAGATTGAAGTTTGGGGTTCGATTCCCAGACATTATGGGTTGGAGTTAAACTCCTCAAGATTGAAGTTTGGGGTTCGATTCCCAGACATTGTGGATTGGAGTTTTAGTCTAGGACATTGTAGAATGGGGTCACAGATCACAGAAGCATATAAAAACCAGAGCAGCAGACAGCTGGTGAAGTTCAGCATTTCAACCGAAGTGTCTCTAAAGCTCATGGATCGTGAAAAATCTGAGTAGCCATAATCTCGCCCGTGCTAAGAGTCTGCGTTGCCATAGTGACCATTTTTCTACCACCGTTACAGGCGGCCGGCGTAGTTGGCGCCTGACAACGCGAGCAGCAGCCGCCGCTTGTCGAACGCGATGGCGTCGGCTGCGGCGGCTGCTGATGCGGCGGTGGCGGCGGCGGCTCATCCTTGCCTTCGGAGAGGTCGGGCGTCAGCACAGGCGACGGCACGGAGCTGCTAGTCCGACTGTCGGCGTCGTCCTGCAGCACCCGGCGCAGCTCGGTCTCGTCAATGTCGGACAGGAATTTGATATCGTCGGCCAGCTCGAGGCTGTCCAGCGGTTCGGGGCCCAGCGGACTCTTGACGGCCGAGGCGGCGGCGGTCAGGGCTCCGCCGGACAGGCGCTCCATCACGGCTCGGTCGGCCTCCTTCCAAACCTGAGTAGCGCGCCATTTAGCGCGGCTCTCCTTTGGCGCCAGGATGGCGTTGAAGTACAGAATCTCGTTCATCTGGAGTGGGGCGGTTAAATAGGCTAGATTATACGGATGGAGGGGCGGATATGAGGGGCAGAGGATAGGAGCGGATGAGGCGCGCTGGAGCGGGTATTGTCATTTTCCACGAGGGTAAGATGCTCTTCCAGGAAAGTCTGCACCTCGGTGAGAACACCTCGGTTTTCCAAGCAGAAATTTGCGCCATTGAGCAGTGCGCCCAGCACCTGCTCCAGGTGAATATTAATAACTTCAATATTAAATTTTACACTGATAGCCAAGCCGCTATTAAGGCCTTAACCACTGAGAATATCTCCGCTGCTACAGTATATCAATGCCACCGCAGTGTGCAATCCCTCTCAGTCCTTAACAGGATTAGAATTATCTGGACACCTGGTCACAGCAACATCCTGGGCAACGAGCTCGCGGACTCTCTCGCCAAGGAGGGCAGCAACCCAGACGGCAACCACCGTCTGATGAGGCTACCCACTCCCAGGTCGCAAGTCACCCGCCATATCAACAGGTGGCTCCATCAGCAGCACCAGCTCCACTGGAACAGCTGCACCGAGTACAGGCAAACCCGCTCTGCCATGCCTAACCTGAACAGGAAAGTCTCTGATTATCTGATTTCGCTTAACAGAACAGACCTCAGGGAGATGTGCATGGTCCTAACCGGCTATGGATTCTTCCAGAGACATATATCGTTGCAAACCGGTTGCCCTCCCACCTGTCCTTTCTGTGGCATAGGAGAGGAGACCGCGGAGCATCACGTCACCTTCTGCCCTTACTTCAACAAGGCGCGGCACAAATACCTCGGCCACCCCCAGCGGATGGACGAGCTGACCACCCCGGACAATATCCGTGACCTTCGCGCCTTCATCCGGGACTCCGGCCAGATTAGGGTCGCCGATGCCTCCACTGCAAACCTGCCGACTACAGGCGGGGACTGGGCGCACCCCCAAGGTTAATCCTTGTGCTCTTTTATTTTGGGGTTGCGATAGGGGCCTCGCGGCTCCTGCGCCCCCCCGTCAGTAGTAAGTAAGTAAGTAAGTAGGAGCGGATGAAGGAGCGGATGAGTGGATGAAGGGGTGGAGGGCAGGAGCGGATGAAGGGGCGGATGAGCGGATGAAGGGGTGGAGGGCAGGAGCGGACGAAAAGGGGATATGAGGAGCGGAGGAACGTAGGGGCGGATGTCTGGTAGGGGTGGAAAGTGGAGTAAAGAAGGGAATAAAACTGATGGAGTCCAAAAGATGGATTCCACTATAAATGGCATTCTAAAATGAATTAATGCCTTAGTATAATTAGTTCACCTTAAAGTGCTTCTGCAAATCGTCCACGTGTTTAAAGATGGACTTGTCAAAGAACACGTGCTCGTGCCGGCCCAGATCGATGATGCCCCACAGTCTGGCGCAGTGGAACACTCGGCCGCGGCGATTGGTCAGCGTCCGGGGCGCGGTTTGATCTACGCCGGCAGAGCCGCCGCCGGCGCCGGACTTGCCGTCTCGGTTGGAGCGCCGGCCGCCGGTGATGATGATGTTGAGCTTCTGGGCGCGCCGGCAGGACACTGAGCCGTCGGCCGGGTGAATGTCGAAGAATAGGGACTGTTTGCGCAGGAATTCTTCCAGCTCGATCTGAGTCCAGCCGATTAGATTGCGGGCCTGCTCGGCGCCTTCGCCGGACCTGGCCGAATAAAAGTAACAGGAAGCGAGCTTCATTGGCGAGCTCGAATCGGCATGGGAAGGGGGCGGACGGAGAGAGCGGGTGGAAAAGGGGGAGGATTGGAACAAAGAGGGGGGCGGAAAGAAGAGGACTGAAACTAAACGGGGCGGAAAGGGGAGGATTGGAAATAAAAGGGGCGGAAAGAGAAGAATTGAAACAAAGAAGGGGGGCGGAAAGGAGAGGACTGAAACTAAGAGGGGCGGAAAGGGGAGGATTGGAAATAAGAGGGGCGGAAAGGAGAGGACTGAAACTAAAAGGGGCGGAAAGGGGAGGATTGGAAATAAAAGGGGCAGAAAGAGAAGAATTGAAACAAAGAAGGGGGCGGAAAGGGGGAGGATTGAAACAAAGAAGGGGGCGGAAAGGGGGAGGATTGAAACAAAGAAGAGCGGAAAAGGGGAGGATTGAAACGAAGAAGAGCGGAAAGGGGGAGGATTGAAACGAAGAAGAGCGGAAAGGGGGAGGATTGAAACGAAGAAGAGCGGAAAGGGGGAGGATTGAAACGAAGAAGAGCGGAAAGGGGGAGGATTGAAACGAAGAAGAAGAATCAGGAGGGCGTAATCAGGGGCAATGGAAACGGAGAATAGGAGTGGGAAACTGAAAGAATCGAGTATTCAAGAACAAACTAGCAAGTCTTCTCTACCGAAAGGCGTTCGAATAAATTTCTAGAAAAAAATAGAACGCAGCTAAGCAATGTCTGTAAAAGAATCTGCGACATCATCGAGCTGGCAGCATTTCAAGCTGGGACAACGCGTTGTCAACAATATTTAAGCGAACTTCGACACGTTCCAACACGAAAGATCTGAGAGGAGAAATCGACAGCTTTTGTTTCCATTTTTGACTAAGGTTCAACAGTCCATAGATGCGTAGACCATCAGCAATGAGTCATGCCAGTCCTGGCTACCCAGTTACCCAGGTGCTGCTATTTCAAAAATCCGTATATTCATACGCGCATAAAGTGCAGGAAAATTCCAGTAAGAGACTGACGTAGCTTAAAACTTTTCCTATCTAGAAGCTTAAAGCCTCTCTAATCCAGTGGCTGAGAGAGAGGGGGGCAACTAAATGAATGCGCATCTTCGCATCACGTGAACCGCTGCATAGAGGCTGCAGCGCCGCCACTTCAGCCCAACCCCTCCCCTAACCCTCCCGATCCCAAAACTGATTGGAATTTGCGCAGAAAACGCCTGCAAAAGCAACCACCGCAATGGCATCCGTAGCACTGTATATATATGTAGACATTTGATTTCTACTGTAAACTAGTCTAATGTAAACTCCAGCGGCAAGCCCATCTATTACACTAAACAAAGAGTTATAAAATAGCCGAATTACCTAGACAATACGGAGAACAGCTGCGGTATGGACAATAAGCCACCCTTTCGTTCGAGCACTTTGCGCAGAAACATGACAGTTTTGTATTCGGCCGCCGTCATGCTGACTGGCCCGGCGCCGCCACTGATGCTGCTGGAGAGGCCGCCGCCGCTGCTGCCGCCAGGGCCAGCTGTTGATGTTGGCGTTGTTGGCAGCGACTTGCCTGCGGGTTGGACAATCGGGACAGTGTTAAACTGTATTGATAGCAGTGCTCTGACAGACGAAATGGGGATCGGATCTAGTAGACCTAGGATCGGATCTAGTAGGTCTAGGATCGGATCTAGTAGGTCTAGGATCGGATCTAGTAGGTCTAGAATCGGATCTAGTAGGTCTAGAATCGGATCTAGTAGGTCTAGAATCGGATCTAGTAGATCTAGAATCGGATCTAGTAGGTCTAGAATCGGATCTAGTAGGTCTGAATCGGATCTAGTAGGTCTGAATCGGATCTAGTAGGTCTAGAATCGGATCTAGTAGGTCTAGAATCGGATCTAGTAGGTCTAGAATCGGATCTAGTAGGTCTAGAATCGGATCTAGTAGGTCTAGAATCGGATCTAGTAGGTCTAGAATCGGATCTAGTAGGTCTAGAATCGGATCTAGTAGGTCTAGAATCGGATCTAGTAGGTCTAGAATCGGATCCAGCAGGTCTAGGATCGGATCCAGCAGGTCTAGGATCGGATCTAGTAGGTCTAGAATCGGATCTAGGAGATCCATATTCTGATCTATGAGACCGAGAATAGCTACTAAAGGATGCCTCACCTGAGCTACGCTGATCGCCAGAGCAGCTTGGCATAACGAGACTCTTAGGCCGGGCCATTCGAGCCGACTGCGAGTGATGCAGGCCGCCGCCGAGGTTGCCGCTGCCGCGATTCCTCGACTGCAACTGCTGCTGCTGGTGCCGCTGCGAGGAGCCGCCGCCCCCGCTGCCGCCCCCGCCGCCGCCGCTCAGGCAGTGCGCAGCAAACGTGTCCCGCAAGCCAACTAGCTCGCCTTGCAATTCGAACACGTGCCGATGCCTGGCCAGAAACCTGGCAAACTCGGCCTGCGGTCCCACCACGGCTCGAA
Source organism: Macrostomum lignano (assembly GCA_002269645.1). NCBI lineage: Eukaryota > Metazoa > Platyhelminthes > Macrostomidae > Macrostomum > Macrostomum lignano. The sequence continues at coordinate 24,974 of NIVC01002588.1, read as the reverse complement.
TCTCTGGCGGCGCCTGGCTGAGATGCCCGGCTAAGCTTTTAATTGGCACCCAGCGGTCCTCGCGCCGGCTAAGCCGGGTCTGAAAGAACCGGACCGCCTCAGTCTCGCGGGCGAAGTCGTTCGGATCGCCGCTAACCGAGTGCAAAGCGGCGGCCGCGTCGGAGCCGGACCTGGCCGAGTTGTTCGAACCGATGGAGTCGCGCCGGCCGCCGTTGTGATGCTGCGAGCGGCCGCTGCCAGATGATGAAGCCGCCGCCGCCGCAGCTGCCGCTTGAGCAGCCGCGGCAGCCATCGTCGAACTCGACGAAGACGACGAGGCCGCTGTCGCCGCGGTATCGCCGCTGATCTGCGAGAGTGCGCCGTCCAGACTAACGGCAGAGACGGACTCGCCGTTCACTCGAAACAGCGACGGATATTTCTGCAGGAAGGGCTTGAGCCCGCCGGCCGAGGCCACGGCCTCTCGCATGTCTTGGGTGAAGTGCCGGCTGTGGAAATGCTGCGACAGCGACGTCAGGCGGACGCCGTCGGGCGAGTCGACATTCATGAGCACCTCAAGAAAATAGAGCATAGACCGGTGCGCCGGGTCGCCCATCATTTTGTAGAGGAAAACCTCGCGCGACTTCAAGTAGGACAGGCACGACTGGGCGTCTGGAATGAACGAAATGCAATTATTATAGATAAATATAGAACTACTGACAGTAGCGCAATTGGACATGTTGCATATAAACTGATTTTTCAGCAACACAGCATAAACTTTAAAAAAAAGGTTAATTAGCTTGGCAGAGCCCCATAGCTAGAAACAAAACGTTTCCTTTTTTAAAACAAAACTTATTTATCTTTTGAGGCAGATAAGCCGGTGATAAAAAAGAAAATAATGACTAGTTACGAAAGAAAACTGAAGGAAACTTTGTTAGCGCGAGAGATGGCGGCCCAAAGCTGGAATTCCTTTAGCTTCAGTCTTAACTCTACTCTCGTTAGAACAGAATTCTTCAGTCTGTCTAGTTAGCTAAGCATGCACACGGACCTGTCGCTAGTCCGCCCTGCCGTAGTGCTTGCGGCAATAAATAGATAACTTCAACCAAAGAACCAACCCTCATAATGACGTCACGTGCAAGCTGGTACGTAACAATCATCGTCAAAGATGTACGCTTCTATAATGTACGAGTTTGGTAGGTATTGTGTTTCACGGGTGCCTGTTGGCATATCATGCACTTGTTGCTCATACGGGGGAATTGTTGAGATATTGAGATGCCATTGCTAAGGGAGGGGGGGAATTGCTGAGATGCCAATGCTAAAGGGGGGGGGAATTGCTGAGATACTGAGATTCCAATGCTAAAGGGGGAATTGCTGAGATGCTGCCAATGCTAAAGGGGGGAATTGCTGAGATGCTGCCAATGCTAAAGGGGGAATTGCTGAGATGCTGCCAATGCTAAAGGGGGGAATTGCTTAGATGCTGCCAATGCTAAAGGGGGGAATTGCTGAGATGCTGCCAATGCTAAAGGGGGAATTGCTGAGATGCTGCCAATGCTAAAGGGGGGAATTGCTGAGATGCTGCCAATGCTAAAGGGGGGAATTGCTGAGATGCCAATGCTAAAGGGGGGAGTTGCTTTCAGTGCTGATGCTTGGTTGCTTTAAATGTCTTATTCTTTAAGAAACTCACCAGTCACGTCTGTTGGGTCGCCATCGCCAATAGGCGTAGTGGCGGCCAAATTATTTGGCACTTGTTGAGCTTGCTGCGGTGAACTGGTCATATTTGTGCAGCTTAGAATTGATTTGTTTCAACTTTTATACAGAGATTGTGCGTTAAAAATGCTTTTCAAAACCGGACAAATCAAACCAACGGGGAACGGATTTTTTATTCACAAATGAATTGAGACTTTACGCACTGCCGCGTGGCTGAAGCCGAAACAAAAAGGTGCTTAATATTAAAATTTGTATGTATTGTTATATAATGGGCAGTTTAGCTCAGAAATTGCTTATAGCCGCGACTCCTCCCGTTGCAAAGCCTCGGAGAAGAAAAGAAAAGTGCCACAGAAACCGAACGGATGGGAGGACCAAAAATTTTTTAGGAGAATTGAATTCGGGAAAGTGTAAAAGCTACATGGGAGATCGAGGACGAGGGGGGGCAAAGAACCTGGCTGGGAAATATAGGAATGCAACAAACCTGGAACCCTGTCTGTCTACCCGCCCTCCGCTTGACTGGTACCCTTCCCTCAGCCGTCCAACCTCGGCCAGCCTCTCTTTACTTCGAGCCAGCTGTCCCTCATCCCCCTCCCCATTCGGATGGTCTGCAGCTACCGCATCCGAGATCTGCAGATCTGCAGAATCCAACAGAACCAGCGGGCATCCAATAGCAGTGAACGCAGCTGGTCTGGTCCAGCACTAGCCTAGCAGACAGTCCGAGCCACGTATGGAAAGCAACGAGAGAGAGAGAGAGAGGAAAAATCAATAGATTCCAGAGGGATGCAGCGCAGCGGCACCGAACCTTCGCCTTTTCCATCTATTATTATACACATGTATACTACTTATATACCAAAGTCTACTTACTTCCGTCCCACTCTAGACCCGACGAAATTCTAAAGAAGAGATTCTTGAATTTTATTTGTCTTTCAAATACTTAGCAGCTCGCGCGCATCATCTGCCGCCAGGATGGACTGGGGGAGGGGATTTTTTATTGAAGGAAGCAGCTGATCTGCAGCTGCAATGCGAACTATGTTTTCTTTGTCTACAAAAGACCGCCCAGGCTGGATGGATGGAGTCTTGCGGACTGGCGATATTGGCGCAAACCCTTACTTAGCAAGCAGAAAGAGACTAAACTACAAAGCTTTGAAGCTCAGATCTGAAGCGAAATTTTTCTGCTTTGATATTCAAAGAGATTTGATTTGAGAGTTTCAGAAGGTTTGATTGGAGAATCGTTAACTCACGATGCTTCAACGCCCACTTTGGCCTAAATGTTATGGTGCTGTAACCGCTAAGTTGGTGTCAGTGCTACTAGTATGATATTAGTATGCTGTTATATAACGAAAATGCCATATAGTATTCTAACGCCCGTCACAAATACTCGTACAGCAATATATATCAGGAAGCTTCTACACGTGGTGATGCTCATTCTCATACACCAGTTTGTCCTTCAAGAATTTTATTTTTTAACAAGTTGCAAAGTAGACGCGCAGAGCCGTCTGTAACCCAGGAGGTACACGCATAGATCATCAGCCCCAGGTGGTGGCAAAAATGGTGCACACGCATTGCATAACGGCAGACAGTAATGGCGCGACGGCCATAAAGCAGTTGCAGACGGGACGTCTGTCGGAATGACCTGGAAGAAACTGGACGAAGAAAGAATGCGCCCAGGCCACTTAGTACCTACTAGCAAACAGGGTATAAACTGTACAGATCCTGGAATCGCCGATTAATACTGCAGCAGGCCAAACCAATCGATCAGTCAAGGAAAGACGGGAATGGAATGGAGTTGAAGAGAAGCAAGCGATGCTTTATCTCAGTTGGTTGGAAGAAGCCAATTGTTAAAGGCCGATGTATTGGCAAAGCGCACTGTGCCAATGGAGCTTAAACAAAAATGACCTAACAAAGTATGAAGCAGATTCCTATTGCTTTCAAGATAAAAACGCTGGTACTCGAACCAATGCAGATTTCTTGTATTTTAATCACTATTTTATTTTTGCCTACTAAATACTAAAAACTATTACAATGTAGGTTATAAAAGTTCCAACAGACTACTTGTAGTAGTAGTATTGAGACGAATTACAGCTGTTTGAAAGGCAAGATCATAAAAGCTTTGTACTTTTTTCAGAAAAAAGTAATTATAGAATAGGAAAAATATTTTAGAACAAAAGGTCAGAAGAGAAAGAATATATGAAATTGATTGACACAAAAATTAAAAGTAACAAACTGAAAAAAACTTGCTGATTTATTTCACAAAGGCTTCTATATATTAATATTGACATACATGCCCAACCTCAAAATTTCACCCATCCAGTGCGACTTAGTTTTGTCCAGATTTGCGACTTAGTTCCTCTTGATTGCAACTGAGTTCCCCTGATTGCGACTTAATTTTCACTTTGTATATTACTTTTCTTGCCTTTTTCTCATTTCTTCTCTTTCTCTTTCTCTCTTCTCTTTGCCTCTCTTTCTTCTCCCTCCTTTCTTTTCCTTTTCTCTTCCTCTATTTACTTTCTTCCCCCAATTTTTTGTTTTTTTTTTGCATTTTTGATTTTGCAACTTTACTTGGCCAGTGGCCATTTCACTTATCCAGGATAAATAAGAAATTAGAATGTACATAGAATTACCTTTAAAATTGTTTGTATCTAGATGATAAAACCAAGGACTACTCAAGTAGAAAGATGGGAAACTATTTTTCTTAGAAAATGTTAAGGAGACTGGTTTCAACCAAAAATACACAATATAGATAGAAAGTTTTCATTTGTCTATCACAAAAAATTTTATTGATTTTGATAGCAGGCAGACCCAATGTTCAGCTTTTGATCTGTTGTGCCTTTCTTGTAGCTCTATTGATATTTATAAAGCTTTTTGTTTAGAAAATTATGATTCTTTATTAACTTTTTATTATATATACATTTCCTATACCTGAAAATGCATGGCACAGCTTGCTCTGGTTTTATAAATCTATTTTAGCATCTCCATTACACATATTATTACACAGTCAGCTATAAGAATGATAAAATTGATTCATAAAACCAATGAACTAAGCCATGCCATTTTAATGGTTTTTAGGCATAGGACATATGCAATTGTATATAGAAAAAATTAATATAAAATTCTAATTTTAACTTAATTTTTCAAATGAATGATTTGAATTCTTCAACACTATAGGGCCTTTTTATAAGCTAGCCTGCATTACTGAGCATTCTATAAAGCTAGAACCATAAGATCTACCTATAGTAAATGACACAGAAGAATCTAAAAAAATGGAAGGTGGGGACTATAAGCATAGACTACTATTGATTTTATGTGTTAAAGACAAATAATTCTTTTTTGGGTTCAAAATATAGAATACAATACAGTACTAGTGATATACCCAATATAATTCAAGAGTGAAGTGTCTAACTTTTGCTATCAAAAAAAGTGGGGCAATATATAACTGGACAATATTATGGTACACACCTTAATCTAATTGAGTTTAATTGAACAATTCTTTCTAAAAATATAACCAATGATTATGTACACAATATTATATATTACAATATTTGATAGGAGACACCAATGAATAATATTGTGATAGAACAGAACAATAAATAGTATTATGTACATATGCATTGGGTATATAAGTATTTGCAGAAATTATTATGTTTATCAAGTATAAATATGATAAGAAATATCATAGTATAGGAAGACATATAGCAGGACTAAATATTTTTAAATAAGCTCATATAGCTATATAAAATAAAATATAATAATAATCCATATACTAAATTTAATCTAAAATTAGTTCTTACTTGTCATTATTAGTCCTATTAGAAAATAAGTTCATTATCTTATTACTATCTCAAATATAACAACAATAACTAAAGATTTATAGTTACTTTTTTGATTAACCATAGATTAAATGACTGTATAAAGAATCTAAGACCAAGGTTATGGTAGGCAATCAGTGCAGTGACTGGTTTAGGGAAAAGTGTGAATGAGATAAGGATATATCCTATCACTTACTCTTTTCAATTGTTTCCTAGAATAGATAATGATAAAAACCATAAAGGAACTAGATAAGGTTAGAATCAGCTATGGAGGAATGAATATAAAAAACTTTGCTTACAAGAATGATTTGATTGGCAAGGATAAATAAAAATTGAAAGAAATGACAACAAAGCTTGACAGAATTTCAAAAATGTTTGTCATGGAAATCAGCACAAAAAGAGCAAGACAATAGTAATAAGAAATGGTAAAAACAAAATCAAGCCAGGGATTATGATTGATAGAGAAGAACTAGAATAGATTAAATATCTTTAAGTTTAAATATCTAGGGGCAACCATTATAGAAAATGGGACATTGGAAGAACATAGTAAAATCAAAATTGGCATTGCAACCAGCTCAATAATAATGCTTGATGAACTTTGGCAACTCAAAAAAGTTGGTTTAAAATTTGCCTCAAGATCAAAGGTGGTCACATGGGTGACATGACACTGCTCTATAGGTGCAAGAGCTAGACTCTAGGAAAGAAAAGTATAAAGACATTCATTTTTTAAATTAAATATTACAAAAATGCTTAAGGTTTCATAGAAAAGGAAAAAGACAAATGCATCTAGGTTTAGAGTAAAGTTAGAAAAGGTATTAGGAAAAGAACCAGAATCTTTAGAGATCAGCTCAAATACTATAGGCATCAAACAAAGAAAGGAGTGCAGTGATCTGCTAGTTTGGTGTTAGGCATTGCATTATTGTCAGCAGCTTTCCTCGTCCTTGCCCTGGGTTGCTGACTGTGGCTGGACAGCCTCTCTCCCTTTTTGCTGCCTGTTCTCTGGTGCCCCCTCTTCTTTGCACTCTTGCTTATAGCCACAAGCTTCTCTGCTGTGGCCTGCTCTGCATTTCATTCCTGTCCTGAGGTCACGCTAGTGGCCTGTTTCCCTTGTCATGTGAGCAAGTCACTTGACAAGTCTTGTTTTCTCAAAGTCCTAAAGTGTATTAAACATGTTTACTAAGGTAATTTAGGTGACTCATGTTTCTAAAAATAGATACTGAGTCATGCAGCCCTATGCACTTTACCCACAGACCCTGCCTTCTCTAAGGCAGAGGGTGACATAAGTTCTAAAAATAGAACAGAGTCACAACCACAACAAGGTCTAGCGCACACTGGCATAGCGAGGACTCCCTGCCATAAATATGCGCCCCTCACCCTTGGTTCTATCAAGGATTTTTCTTCTTATTGTGCTTTTTTAGTCTAGTTTGCCAGACTTTGTTATTGTTTTCTAAGCCCCTAAGTCTTCTGTCTTAATCTAGTTTCCCATTTAAGCTATCTGTCGCCTGACTAAAGATTAGATGCCCAAGCCTAAAGGAGGCTAACACTGCCTTCCTAGCCATTCCCTAAGCCCAGTAGGATCTGCTGACCAGAACACCTTGTTCATTAATCTTCAAATCTGCATGCTGTGCTGAGTTTGTTGAATTGGTTATTTTGTTCCAATGGGAAGCTCACCTCATCTAAGGCCAAGACCTAAAGGAACTGGTGGTAGCACTACCTATGCTACTAAGAGCTTCTAGTTGAGAAGATGGAGAGCCCAAATCACTGTGCTAGACAGCAAAAGAAGCACAAGTACAAAAGGAGCTATAGCAAATGTCTTTATTCAAGGAAAAATAGGTGAAAGAAAAGGAAAACCAAAAAGGCAATAGAAAGATATCTAAAAGAATAGACTAGATAGACAATAGAGAGGCTAAGAAAAGTAGCAAAAGACAGGCAGTAATAGAATAAGCTAGTGCATGAATAAGTATAGGGGCCTAACTACAACCATTATAACTATAACAAAAAAGAACTACAAATGTGCTATACAATTTAAATTGATACTGAAGCTAAGATATACAGTTGGAACTTAACTATTAATAATAATAAAACAAAAACCTAAGCCTAACTACCAAAATACAAAATAGTAAAGTTTGTAAACTTAGTGTAAGTCTGGGTTTTTATTTATGCATAGTATATCTTTACACCTTAAATTTTAAAATTCCACAGTTAAATTTGAAAATCAAATATAGTTTAGGTGTAGTGTTACAACCAATTTTCATAGAAATTTCTGCTATTTAAAATTAAAATGAGAAGAAAAGAAGCTTGCACTTTAACCTCTAATTATACTTTGAAATTAGGCATAGACTTACATGCGCAACAGTCGGCCGAGTCGGCCGACTGATTTGGCAGCCAATCAAGGAAGTCGCAAAAATGCCCACCCGAAAAATACCAAAGTAGTATTACTAAGTAGCTGACGAGGCATTTTGACCTAATAATACAGTCATAGTTACTCCTGCGTTTACCCAAAGTTGCATTAATTTTGCTTTACATTTTTATTACATGTACCTGGTAAGTCGCATTTTTGGCCAAAATTTACGTTGCATTTTTGTTAAAACTAAGTTGCATGGCCAACCGAATTTTGGAGGTTGCGCATGTATGGGCATAGACAATTAGTGATTTTGTTTCTAGCAAAAATCCGCAGAGATCTTTTTGGATATGGTATTTACATATAATTTATTAGCATGCTATATGTAGTTTTATATTTTTTTAAATTAAAAATCTACTATTGTATTGTATTTTTTGTTTTAAGTGATTGTCATATGTTGTGTCATATCTATATGACTTTACAGTATATATATACATCTAGTTATATATTCCTTTTTTTATTTTAAAAAAGTTGCTTGCAAAAATTGTTTTTTTGTTTTCTTTTTTACAAATCTTTTAAATAAACTACTAAATATCAAATAGTATTGAATACTTTGTTAAAACTTTTTAATTGTTAAAAGGGTTTGTTTTAAATATTTGCTTAGCTGTTGGCTTTGCTTAAAATTATCAAATGACCCTAAAATTGAGGCAAATGAGACTTGCAAAATCCAAAATGTAATAATGATAATAATAATAACAATATTGATTTTGGATAGAAAGTTAGCAAGATGTTAAAATGACACTGTCACACTGTGACTTCAATGGAAAGTCATAAAACATAGTAATAACAATTACTTTGAGCTACACCATGATATATGTTATAATAAAAAAGTTTAATATAGTAGCAACATTTAATGGGAATACACAAACTAAACACAAACAGTACCTGGATACTTTGTCATCTTATAACTTTGTCATCCAGATGACGATCTGTCCAATATCTCAGAGGGTGGATGACGAAGTGACCCTTAGACTTGTGGACACTTCGTCATCTATAAAACAAAAGTTTTCAAAGTTAGAACAAAACCCCTCCTCCCCTCCCACATCACCCCCAACATGCACATGATTTTGTTTTTTTAAGACATTGTGTTGTACTCTATCAACTGCTACTTGCGCCAAGGAATGAACCTAAAAAATGTCCTGCTTGTCTTCACTATAATGTCAGGCAAGTCTATTCACAACTACAACGCCATTTTTAATGTGCTGAGAACCCTGGTTGCTGGTCAAGCCATGCCAGAGGCCTGTGTTCTGGATTTTGAAGCCGCTGTATGGCAGTCTCTGCACACTCTTTTTCCCCATGCAAAATTGCAGGGCTGCCTCTTTCACTATGGCCAAGCAATCTTCTGTCAGGTGCAGCAGCAGGGCCTCCAGCAAGCCTACTTGGCTGATCCTGGCACTCTGGAGTTCTGCCGCATGCTAATGGCGCTGCCGTATCTGCCAGCTGAACACATGGCAGAAGGCCTGGCCCAGACTATTGCTAGGGTGCAGTTGCCGAACTGCTCGACCTGGCTGAATACGTCAGCAGCACTTGGCTAGAGAATCTAGTGCATGGCATAAGAGAAATCAGCGTATTTGGCCAGGCTATCTGAACTAACAACAAAGTTAAAGGCTGGCACTGTCACATGCAGCAGAGGGTGGAGCAAAATCAGCTGACACTCTACCCTCTGATGGAACTGTTGCACAAGGAGGCTCAGCTGGTGCCAATATACACTGCCTTGGTGCACGAGCAAACTGCTAACGCACCACCAGAAAATGCAGTATCAGCAGCTTCAAGAATTAGCAGAGCTTAACTGGGCAAAATATCGAACCAGCGAGCTCTCTGTGCGCAGCTTTTTGATCAGGTACAGTCGCCTAGGCCACATTCCCCATTTTGGTAGGCAAGCTGAATAAGTAGAATTAAATTTCATGTTAAAAGCAAAGTGACATTTTTTACTCCCTCTCCCCTCTGCCTCCTTTTAGCGCCCAATTTCTTCTTTGTGACTGTGTCTTTGTGCCTTCAATCTTTGTGCCAAGTGTATTTATATACTACACTCATACTCATATTCCATGACAAGTATATACTCATACTATACTAGATACATACGAGATGACAATCTTTATGGTTCTAGCTAGGGGGGGCCTGGGCCCCCCAATTAAGCCACAGGCCCCCCCTGTGCCCCCCCCCGCAATTAAGCCACAGGTCCCCCTGTGGCCCACCCCTACTTTCAGTTTTTTTCACTTTGGATTTTCCAAAAAATAGTTTGAAAAACCCATTTTTTTCTTTTTTTGCAATTTTAATTTTAGAAACAATAGTTTTTATACAAGCACTTGTAAGCTGTTGAAACCTGTGGATCTTGAACCCGTGGAATTCCAATCCCGGGAATTATTTTTGCACATATTCTAGAATTTTAAGTCATACTCAAACAAAAACTTGTTAATAGTTAGGATGGAAATGAACATAAAATAGAGTAAATTCATGTAAAATTAAGATTTGAGGCAAGCATGATCTTGTTGGCTAGGATGCTATGCAGAATATCAGGCAACGTTGATCTAAAACATGTATTGGAAAAGTCAGGAAAACTCTGACCTCTGTCTCTGCCTCTCTCTATATGTACATCCCTCGGATCCTTTGAAACTTCTATCTTTGCTTCTGTTTCCTCTCTTTTCTCTCATCTTTTGTCTCTCCTGTCATCTCTTCTTTCCTCTTTCCTCTCTTCTCTCTCCCCTCTTCTTTTGTCTCTTCCGCCACCTCTCTTCTCTCACGTCTTTTCTCTGATCCCTCCTTTCTCTTCTTTTATCTCTGCACTCTTATCGCTTCACATTTCTCTTTTTTCTTGCCTCTCTCTTCTCTCATCTCATCTCTTCCCTGTTCTTTCCTCTCTCCTCTCTCCTCACTATTTTCTCTGCTCTCCTCTCTCTTCTCTCCCCTCTACTCTCGTCTCTTCCCTTTCCTCTCTTTTCTCTCTTCTCTTCTCTTCTCTTCTCTCTCATCTCATATCTTCTCTCCTATTTCCTCTCTCCTCTCTCCGCTCCCCATCTTTCTTCTCTCTACTTTCTCCTCTCTCCATTCTCTTCTTTCTTCTCCCCTCTTTCCCCTGTTGTTGATTCTCTCCCCTCTTCTCTCTTTACTCCACTTCTTTCTCCCTTTGTATCTCTTCTCTGCTCTTACACATTTTTCTTCTCCCTACTCTCTCCTCTCATCTCCATAATCTCTTCTCTGTCCTCTGTTCTCTCTACTCTCCTATCTCTTGTCTGTTTACTCTCATCTCTGTTCTCTGTTCTCCCCTCTCTCTTCTGTCAACTTTAATCTCTTATATGTTCTCTCATGTCTTTCCCCTATACTCTTTTATTTCCATTCTTTGACTCCTCTCTTTCCTTTCTCCTCTCTTCTCTTCTCTTGTCTCTTCTCTTCTCTCTCCACTTTCCTCTCTTTCTCTTTCATATCTCATTTCTTATTTTTCCTGTCATCTCTACCACCTTATCTCTTTTCTCTTAACTTTACTCTTTCGTCTCTCATTTTTTTCTTTTATCTTTGCTTGCTCTCTTATCTCTTCTCATTTCTCTCTGCTTTCCACTCTCCCCTCTTCTTACTTCTCACTCTCCTATCTCTCAAAACTTCCCTCCTCACTTCTTTCTACTTCTCTGCTCTCATTTCTCATCTTTCCTATCTATCTCCTCTCTCCCTGATCTCTAATCTGTACTATCCTTTTTAACATCTCTTCTCTCTTCTCTCTGCTTGCTTATCTCCACCCTTTCTAATCTCTCCCTTCTCCACTCTCATCTTTCTACTCTCTCCTCTCTCATCTCTACTCTCTTCTATTTGCTCTCTACTTTCTCCTATCTTTTCTCATCTCTACTCTTTTCTATCTCCTCTCTTTATCCTTTATCCTATCTACTTCATCCTATCTACTCTCTCCTCTTTCATCTCATCTCTCCCTCTTCTCACCTCTATCTCTCCTCCTATTTATCCCTCCCTACCCTCTCCCCTTCTTCTCTGCCTTTTCCTCTCAGTAAAAATATATACTTTGCAGAAATTAGCCAATAATTAAATGAACCAACAGAGTTTTTTGATGAAAATCTGCCAGGAAAAGTAAACTGTAAAGTTAAATGAATTTGTGTTCAGCTTTCTATTCAAAAAATTTCCAATTGCAAATCCTAAAAAGTGTTCTTGGGCAAAAAACATTTAGAATGTTAGTTAAATCAACTTAGCTATAGCATTCATTCTTTGCAAGATCTTTTTTGGATGTCATTTTTACTTTTTGGTAAAAATTAGCTTTTATAATAATTAAAAAACTCAATTCAAGATGTTAGTATTGCCCCTTAAGTTTTTACTGGGCCCTAACTGGGCCCCCCATCCTGAAAACTCTGGACGCGCCCCTGCCTAGGCCTAGGCTATATATCTAGGCCTACTTAATATTAAATAGGCCCTATTTTGTGGACCTAGTAGACAAAATGATAATAGGCCTATGCCGCCTATCATAGGCCCCTATTTTTTGTAGACAAAAGAGTGGCAAATAGGGGCCTAAACTGGTAACAGACAAAACAATTGTCAACTGTCTATACTAGGCAATGGTATGGTATACAAGCTAGGGCCTAGGCCTACCGCCTACTGCCAAAAATTATTTATTGATGAGCTAGAAAATACTAGGGCCTAATCAAAAGACAATTTGTCAAATAGGATGTTTCATTGATTTAACTTCAGTATAAAAAATGGTGTTAAAAAATAAAACACATTTTATTTTTTTTTGTATTGACATATGCTTCAAGGCGCACAAAATTTTGACAAATTGTCCAACTGAGATCACGAAGAATATTTTCAACGAAAATTGTCGTTGTACCTTGCAAATAAATCATTAAACAAAAGACAAATTCGTGACTAAGTACGGTAAAGACTTAAAAATGCGCCATTATTTACAGAAAAAATGTAATATATACCACTGTTTGTGCCCAGCCCGTCGTCCAACGGTAGGCCTATATTGAAATAATTAATTATTCACGGTGTTTTATTAATTCTATAAGTTTAAACAAACAGCTAAGAATAAGCTCGCATAAAGGACGCTTAGTAATCGAATTTTCTAATTAAACTATTAACCCTATTTCTGTGTAACATTTTTTATGAAATGCTGTTTTTTAATTTTTTATGTGTTTCTTATATTTATTTACATCTGAGCCCAGCGTTAAAAATCTTTTTTCAAGCTGAATCATTGCGCTACTTCAGTCGATGTAAATTAATTTCTGTTTAACTCTCTAAAAGATCGCTTTAAGGTGTTTACATCGTCATGGATGTCGAGTACGATATTATTGTTTTGGGTACTGGACTGAAGGTAATTTTTGTTTTTGTCATTCTTTAGTAGCTGAGTTTTTTTACTATAAATTGTCATTCAGTAATTTACCACTGCACTGACTTCACTACTAAGTAATTTGCAAACACTAAAAAAATGACTAGACATCACAGGAATCTAAGACAAGAGTAAACTTAAGTGGCAAGTTTTCAAATAGATATAAATATAAAAGCTAAAAAATTGTCTAATAATAGGTCTAACTTTTGATAAATCAGTTATCTAGATCTAGACTAGTGAGTGTATAGTCTATTGATAAGATTATAGTGATATTTTAAATGGCAATGCTTTTTTAGCTAGCATTGGTCAAATAAGCTCATCACTATTTCGCTAATACCATTAAAAATGTAACTTTTTTATTTAGTTGGCATTAGTCAAATAAGCTCATCAATTGTTTAGCTAGCAGTCTTGCCCTATTACTAGTTAGGATAGATTTCTTACACAAAGTTGTTACATGTTTATATGCAAATAATTATATATTGTCAATTCTATGCATACTTGTGTTTATATACTTTTAGTAAAGGTATTGGCAATGCCTAGAGTTCTGGCATTAGAACCCATTTTCTAATGGATACAGATTAGGCAGTCCATAGTCCAGATCATGTAGTGCGCCCGGAATTTTCTGGCATGCATTTGCTTTCAGCTGGCATGCATGGCGTGCATTGGTATATATTTTAAGGGGTTAGCATACACTTTGGCATGCAAGGCGTGCATGGCATGGATGGCAATGGTTTAGCGTGCAATTGTATATTGCATTAAAAAAGAGATCAAATATGTGTTTCATGTATCTGTATGTACAATTATAAATATTAACCAATTAAATAACAGACTTTGCATGACTAAAACAAAATGTTCTGTTATCTGTAAAAACATTTTTAAGTTTTGTAAATTGGAATGTAAATACTATAAAAAAATAAATTGTTCTGTTTAATATTGCTTTTTGGTAAATACAAAAATGGAAGCAAGTTTGTCTCTTTAAAGCAAAAAATGTGTTACGTCTTTTTATACAAATTTATTATCCATATTATCAAGTCAAGTCACGGAAGTCGACAATTGCCTATATTCTCTATCACGCTGCCCCTTTATTGGCGCTACCTGATGTGCAACATTGGCGTGAACTGGTGTGCAATTTGAAAAAACTCTGCATCCTTGGCGTGCAAACAAATTTTTCACAATTTTTTTTCTGGCATGCATTCAACATGATCCGGACTATGGCCGGCAGTGCCATTATAATATAGATAAAACATTATATTTTTCTTTCTATAGGTGGCTAATATTAAGATTTTTTCTAGATTAAAATTTAAGATGATATGATAAAATTCAAGATGAGATGTTTCTAGTATTCAGACTTCTTAAGATATGTTCTTAGCAGTCTTTATATGCTTCTATATGGCACTGCTAGATCCCTAGCTATTAGAAAATGGGTTCCAGTGCTGGAACTCTAGCCATTACCAAAGGTATATGCTTGTGTGCACTTGTACAGAAAGAATCACAGGCTTTTGACTAGTGATGGATTGAAATTCGATTTCGATTTTGATATTCCAAATTTCGAAGCTAATTTTGCATCAAAATAATTTCGATTTCGATTTCGAATTTCGACACCATTCATCAAAAATCATTTCGAAATTTTGGTTATATTTTAACAATTTAGACATTGATGATTATGCTACACGAGAAAGAAAATCTATAGGAAGTGAAAGGAAGTGCGGTTCAAAGACTCAGTGGGGAGGTGAGAATCGCCTTTTCTACAAGAAAGATTGTGCGGGACACACTCTGTTCCAGGCCTTGTGCTGCACCCACCTCAACCTCCACAAGCCCACTGGCTGAACTCATCGGCGTGGATTTTAATTAGCTAAAGACTTTTGAAATGGATATAAGTATAATACAACTTCTACTATATTTCTATGTACAAGTGTATAATACATAATACACTAGCATTTTCTATTTCGTATTTTTAAAGTAAGTTAAATCTTTCTGTATTCTGGTTTAAACATATCAAAGATACTTTTTATAAAACATGTAAGCTCATACATGCAGAGGCAAGGTGTTAACCTTTTTGCATGATTAGCGAAAAAGTAAAAATTTGTTAAGCTCAAAAATTTCGATTTCGATTTCAATTCTAAAGAACCGAAAATTTTAATTTCGATTTCGATTTGAAAAATAATTTCGATCCATCACTACTTTTGACTTTTATATATAATGGTAAGTTTAACATTAGGCAGTTTTTATTGTTATTGTGACCATATAAATAGTAAGATGGTTATTTTTATGGTCAACACTTAAAATAAATACCATCTAAATAAAGTGATAAACTTGCTATACAAATACTAAGAATAAAATGGTTAAATTTAAAAATATTTGAAATTTTTTTTTAAAAAAAGTATTTCTTATTTAACAAAACAAGGCCTTGTGTCTATTTAGCTAAATCCACTTTTCTTTGGCTTTAGTAGAGTATTTGTAGACTTAATGCAAACCAGTTTTCACTAAGACTAAAAATGGCTTGACAGGCTGCATGCAATGTAAAATTAGAAAGAAGGCAACATCATAGTCTGGATCATGGCAGGCTTATGCTAAGATAAAAAATCTAGTTTTTTGTTTTATGCAAGCAAGAAAAATGTATACCAAAAATAATATTACTTAGGCCTATACATCCAACTTTTTACAATATATTCTTTTCAAAACAAAAAAATCCTAAAATTTAAAGTGTCAATCTTTCCAGAAATTTTTATTCTTTGTTTTACTTTTTTTCTATTAGTTTTTTAATGAGGTTAGATTACCTATTTTTTGGTTGAAGTTTTGATTGAAACAAATTGTTTTAGTTTACTAGGTTTTTTACTAGCCTTTTATAGTGTAAATAAGATTAATAAAAGTTTTTGTATAGCCTTAGTATGTTATTAACTAACTACACTGTAGGCCTAATGCATTATAAAAGAATTTATATAGAGTTTGGGTTAGCTTGCAACATTACTAAATAGTAATGTAATGATATCTGATACAATTTTAATGTGCAAGTTTGGATCCAGAATCAGGCAATTTCTGATCCTTAAAAACCCATGTGCCACACTATTAATAAACTATCATCTCTACAAAAATATCAAACAGGAATGCATTCTCAGCGGTCTGATGTCAGTCAGTGGCAAGAAGGTGCTGCACATGGACCGCAATAATTACTATGGCGGAGACAGCGCTTCAATCACGCCATTGAATGACCTGTTTGGCATGTTCAAGATGGGCGATCCGCCAGCCTATTTGGAGAAATTCCGTGACTGGAACGTTGACTTAATCCCCAAATTTCTCATGGCCAACGGCGCCCTGGTCAAGCTGCTGCTATTCACTGGCGTCACTCGCTACCTCGAGTTCAAGAGCGTTGAGGGTAGCTACGTTTACAAGGGCGGCAAGATTCACAAGGTGCCGTGCAACGAGAAGGAGGCCCTAGCCAGCTCGCTTATGGGCATGTTTGAGAAGCGAAGGTTTGTCAGAATTTAATATTTATACAATATTCTGCATGTGTACAGTTTCTCTCTCTGTTTCACTGACTCGTTGATACCTCCCGATACTTCAGGGGTCACTGACTCCCTTCTACCCTCCCGATACTACAGGGGTCACTGACTCCCTTCTACCCTCCCGATACTACAGGGGTCACTGACTCCCTTCTACCCTCCTGATACTTCAGGGGTCAATGACTCCCTACTACCCTTCCGATACTTCAGGGGTCGCTGACTCCCTACTACCCTTCCGATACTTCAGGGGTCACTGACTCCCTGCTACCCTCCCAAATCTTTAGGGGTCACTGACTCCCTGCTACCCTCCCGATACTTCAGGGGCCACTGACTCCCTGCTACCCTCCCGATACTTCAGGGGTCACTGACTCCCTGCTACCCTCTGATTCTTTAGGGGTCACTGACTCCCTGCTACCCTCTGATTCTTTAGGGGTCACTGACTCCCTGCTACCCTCCGATTCTTCAGGGGTCACTGACTCCCTTCTACCATCCCGATACTTCAGGGGTCACTGACTCCCTGCTACCCTCCGATTCTTTAGGGGTCACTGACTCCCTTCTACCCTCCCGATATTTCAGGGGTCACTGACTCCCTGCTACCCTCTGATTCTTTAGGGGTCACTGACTCCCTGCTACCCTCCCGATACTTCAGGGGTCACTGACTCCCTTCTACCCTCCCGATATTTCAGGGGTCACTGACTCCCTGCTACCCTATGATTCTTTAGGGGTCACTGACTCCCTGCTACCCTCTGATTCTTTAGGGGTCACTGACTCCCTGCTACCCTCCGATTCTTCAGGGGTCACTGACTCCCTTCTACCCTCCCGATACTTCAGGGGTCACTGACTCCCTGCTACCCTCCGATTCTTTAGGGGTCACTGACTCCCTGCTACCCTCCCGATACTTCAGGGGTCACTGACTCCCTGCTACCCTCCGATTCTTTAGGGGTCACTGACTCCCCTCTACCCTCCCGATACTTCAGGGGTCACTGACTCCCTGTTACCCTCCGATACTTCAGGGGTCACTGACTCCCTGCTACCCTCCGATACTTCAGGGGTCACTGACTCCCTGCTACCCTCCGATACTTCAGGGGTCACTGACTCCCTGCTTCCCCCAAGCGTTAAGCAGCTAACGAGCCTCAGATTATTTGAAGTCTTCCAACAAAAAATTTAATAATTGGCTTACTTCATTCTCAATCTCGCACCCCTTATCCAGGTTCCGCAAGTTCCTCATCTGGGCGCAGAACATTGACGAGAACAACCGCGCCACCTGGGAGGGCATCGACATTCACAAGGACACGGTCAAGGCCGCCTACGATAAATTCGGCGTCGACCAGAACACCACCGATTTCACTGGGCACGCCATCTGCCTGTATCTTAACGACGGATATATGAGCAGTCCGGCTATTGAAGCCATCAGGCGCATCAAGCTGTACAGCGAGTCGCTGGCCAGGTAACTATGTGTGTTTTAATACTAAGCTATCTATCGGAAACCCTTTAAAAATTGGTGTACTTTAAATAGTATACTGTGTACTTTAAATAGTATACAGTGTACTTTAAATAGTATACTGTGTGCTTTAAATAGTATACCTTGTACTTTAAGTTGTATACTATGTACTTTAAGTTGTATACTGTGTACTTTAAATAGTATACCTTGTACTTTAAGTTGTATACTGTGTACTTTAAATTGTATACTGTGTACTTTAAATTGTATACTGTGTACTTTAAATTGTATACCTTGTACTATAAATATTATATACCGTGTACTTTAATATCACTTTAATGTACGGAACAACTAATAGAAACAATATATGCCGGTATTTCAGCATTTTTAACAATTGGAATTCAAGCCAATTTTCTATTAAAACTATGTTTTTATAGTATACAGTATAGTATACAGTAGTTTCTAGTATTAATTTTTGCTATCTTTTTTTTAGTAACAAAGCATTAAAAGTGTCATCCCCAGATAATGCAGGCACACATGAACTACAAATTAGCGTCACCTGCAAATTTTCTCTCGCGTACACGAAAATTGGTTAGAGGGGAGGGGCCTGTACTTGCGATTCACGTCCGTTTAGGACTAAACCTCCCAAGATCACACAGTGGGTGCATGTGTACAATTGTACATGCCCTGTGCCTAATAACCATTAAAATTGCACGCTCGGCTGATTGGTTTTATGAACCTATTTTATCATTCTTAGCTGACTATTTAACTGTGTGTAACAGAGATGATAGATAAAATATATTCATGAAACCAAAGAGTCAAGCTCTGCCATGCATTTTTATGATTTTTAGGTACAGGAAACTAGCAATCTACGCCCGTGTTGGGGAGCCAAAGAAATGCAATACACGTTTTTTTAATAAGCTACATGTATCCTTGAAATCTACTTTGATTTGTTTCCGTACTACTTTGATGAGATGATGAGAAACTCTGGTCTCGTTCTCAGGGGTCAGCAGAATGGGCACGAATGCTTGT
Source organism: Macrostomum lignano (assembly GCA_002269645.1). Classification (NCBI taxonomy): domain Eukaryota; kingdom Metazoa; phylum Platyhelminthes; family Macrostomidae; genus Macrostomum; species Macrostomum lignano. The sequence continues at coordinate 5,797 of NIVC01002588.1, read as the reverse complement.
CGACTGTCTACAGCGTCCAGCAGCCTTGGTTTCAATCCCCTCTCCTCTTCCCCAGGTACGGCAGCTCGCCCTACCTGTACCCGATGTACGGCCTTGGCGAACTGCCGCAAGGCTTCGCCCGCCTGTCGGCCGTGTACGGCGGCACCTACATGCTCAACAAGCCGGACGCTGAGATTGTCTTCGACGAGACTGGCGCCGTAGCCGGCGTGCAGTCCGAAGGCCAGGTGGCCAAGTGCAAAGCTGTCATCTGCGATCCCAACTATGCCACGGATCGGGTGCGCAAAGTTGGCAGCGTTATCCGGGCTATCTGCATCCTACGGCACCCAATCCCGGACACTGGGGACAAACTGTCCGCCCAAATTATCATTCCGCAGAATCAGGTCAACAGGAAGAACGGTATGTCAATAATCTCTTTCAAGAGTAGTTTCCAAGAAAGTGCTTGTTTTTCTTAGAAAAAATAAAAGTTAGAAACAGGCGGACTGAAAGCTGGCAAATAGGTGTACGGGAGCTGGCAAATAGGTGTACGGGAGCTGGCAAATAGGTGTATGGGAGCTGGCAAATAGTTGTATGGGAGCTGGCAAATAGTTGTACGGGAGCTGGCAAATAGGTGTACGGGAACTGGCAAATAGGTGTACAGGAGCTGGGAAACAGGTGTACAGGAGCTGGAATGAATATAGGTGTAGTGAAGTTGAAAAATAGGTGTACCCGGTATGGGAGCTGGGAAACAGGTGTATAGAAGCTGGGAAACAGGTGTATAGAAGCTGGGAAACAGGTGTAATGGAAGCTGGGAAACAGGTGTATAGAAGCTGGGAAACAGGTGTATAGAAGCTGGGAAACAGGTGTAATGGAAGCTGGGAAACAGGTGTATAGAAGCTGGGAAACAGGTGTAATGGAAGCTGGGAAACAGGTGTATAGAAGCTGGGAAACAGGTGTATAGAAGCTGGGAAACAGGTGTAATGGAAGCTGGGAAACAGGTGTATAGAAGCTGGGAAACAGGTGTATAGAAGCTGGGAAACAGGTGTATAGAAGCTGGGAAACAGGTGTATAGAAGCTGGGAAACAGGTGTATAGAAGCTGGGAAACAGGTGTATGGAAGCTGGGAAACAGGTGTATGGAAGCTGGGAAACAGGCGGAATGGTAATTGGGTAGCAGGTGAAATTAATGCATAAATCGACAGTTAGTGCTATGCGCTTGTTGTGCCCTATGTTGAGTGTACAAAAAGGCATATTTTGTGTATGTCTATGTACATTTTTCTACAAGCATTGGTTTGTGTGCGGTTCTTTCCTGGGCTTTATCAGCAGTTGGCTGCTCGATAAATTCGAAATTCAGAACAGGCCTCGTTCAAAAGCACTGCTTGATAAGGTCGGGCCAATCCCAATATTGCGTTTCGCCTTTTGTGGAAGCAGAATTTTTCGCCTTCAGTCTCGCTTGGGCTAGTTTAACTGATTACTTTTCATTTGTGAAGAATTTGGCTATCAATAAATATACGTGAAAAACAGCGGGGAGATGGATCAGAGGCGAATGGGAGAATAAAGACTAAAGAGGGGAGAATGTAAGAACCAAATAGGAGAGGGTGAGAATCAGATGGAGAGGGGGAGAATCAAATGGGAGGGTGAGAATCAGATAGGAGGGTGAGAATCAGATGGGAGGGTGAGAATCAGATGGGAGGGTGAGAATCAGATAGGAGGGTGAGAATCAGATGGGAGGGTGAGAATCAGATGGGAGGGTGAGAATCAGATGGGAGGGTGAGAATCAGATGGAGAGGGTGAGAATCAGATGGGAGGGTGAGAATCAGATAGGTGGGTGAGAATCAGATGGGAGGGTGAGAATCAGATAGGAGGGTGAGAATCAGATGGAGAGGGTGAGAATCAGATGGGAGGGTGAGAATCAGATGGGAGGATGAGAATCAGATAGGAGAGGATGAGACTCAGAGTGGAGAGGGAGAGGGGAAGAATTAGAGTGGAGAGGGAGAGGGGGAGAATTGGAGTGAAGAGGGCGGGAATCAGAGAAAAGAGGTTGAGATTCAGAGGAGAGAGGGTGAAAATCAAAGGAGAGAGGGTGAGAATCAAAGGAGAGAGGGTGAGAATCAAAGGAGAGAGGGTGAGAATCAAAGGAGAGAGGGTGAGAATCAAAGGAGAGAGGGTGAAAATCAAAGGAGAGAGGGTGAGAATCAGAGGAGAGAGGGTGAAAATCAAAGGAGAGAGGGTGAGAATCAGATTGTAGATGGTGAGACTCAGCAGGAAAATTGAGAGAATCAGTTGGTAGAGGTAAAGGTGGACAGCAGAGAGAGTTATAGCTCATAGAATGAATGAGCCCCACACTCCGTGCTGCCTCAGACATCTACGTGTGCGCGGTCTCCTACGCTCACAACGTGGCTTCCAAGCCGAACTTCATCGCCATGGTTTCCACCATCGTTGAGACGGCCAATCCGCGTGAGGAGCTTCGACCCGGCCTGAACCTGCTTGGCCCGATCGATCAGATCTTCTACAAGGAGAGCGACCTGCTTGAGCCCACCGATAGTGGCGAAAAGTCCAAGGTAGGCAATTTTGTTGTCGAATGTGGTGTCTTAAGCGTTTTATAGTTTCACGGCTCAGGTGTGGTATAATACGGATTTTAATGACTCAGGTGTGGTATATAAATACGGGTTTTAATGACTCAGGTGTGGTATATAAATACGGGTTTTAATGACTCAGGTGTGGTATATAAATACGGGTTTTAATGACTCAGGTGTGGTATATAAATACGGGTTTTAATGACTCAGGTGTGGTATATAAATACGGGTTTTAATGACTCAGGTGTGGTATATAAATACGGGTTTTAATGACTCAGGTGTGGTATATAAATACGGGTTTTAATGACTCAGGTGTGGTATATAAATACGGGTTTTAATGACTCAGGTGTGGTATATAAATACGGGTTTTAATGACTCAGGTGTGGTATATAAATACGGGTTTTAATGGACCAGGTGTGGTATATAAATACGGGTTTTAATGGCCCGGGTGTAAAATGTGCGGCTTTTAATGGCCCGGGTGTAAAATGTGCGGCTTTTAATGGACCAGGTGTAAAATGTGCGGCTTTTAATGGCCCGGGTGTAAAATGTGCGGCTTTTAATGGACCAGGTGTAAAATGTGCGGCTTTTAATGGCCCGGGTGTAAAATGTACGGCTTTTAATGGCCCGGGTGTAAAATGTGCGGCTTTTAATGGACCAGGTGTAAAATGTGCGGCTTTTAATGGCCCAGGTGTAAAATGTGCGGCTTTTAATGGCCCAGGTGTAAAATGTGCGGATTTCGAGGAGCCATAACCATCCTATCATGCTCCCCCTTCCTCGCCCTCAGGTGTACATCTCGAAGAGCTACGACGCCACCACGCACTTTGAGACCACTTGCCGTGACGTTCTGGACGTCTACGAGCGCCTGATGGGCGAGAAATTCGACTTCAGCAAAGTGCAGGACAAGATTGTTAATGCCGAGGACGACTAAAGCACTGGATTGGAAGCCGTGATTGAATAACTTGACTGACTGAAACTATTATTAACGCAAAACTAATCGGTGGGTGGAGTCAGACACTCGGTTCTCTCTCTCTCTTTCATTTCCCTGGCTGTCCCCTTTTTTGTTGCTTTTGTTTCTGTTTCGTTGCTCGCCGAAAATTTCCAATAACAAATCGCCTGCAGACGGAGTGTTAACGTTCGTACAAAATATTAATAAATATTTTTGGGTACAGATTTACGGTGATTTCATTAGCAATATATTAGTTATTAATTCTTAGTGTTTTAGTTAACAATCGGTTATAATTATGTCAGATTACTAACTATAATACAATATATGCAAGGCTTTAATGTGCTTTTCCACTCACAAGCCCCTCCAAAAAGATAATGCTTAATAGTCTAACTTTATTTTTATTGTTGTTTTGTCTTGTCCCCCCTGATCTTCTGCCTGCCTGCCTACTGCAACTGAAAAGCCGGTTTTGTGCGTGTTTGCTTTCTATCATCTTATATCTGTTTGTGTTGGCACTGGTATTGCTTAATTATTACTTTTTCATAGCGGTGTAGTACTTGCAGTAGTATCTTTTATTTTAGTTTTTTTGTTGCGCTGGACTGCCGTCAAACTGTTATAACTATTAATATCGTTATATGGCATGTTTATTTAATTAGTAATTTGTATCGCGTAAATTTAGTACCCAACTAAAATATGTGTGTGTTAGCCGAGATCGAACCTAGGACCACCACAGGTATGTTTGTAAACAAAGCCAATAATAGTGTGCAGTCACATTGGAGATCGAACCTAGGACCACCACAGGTATGTGCGTAAACAAAGCCAATAATAGGGTGCAGTCACATTGGAGATCGAACCTAGGACCACCACAGGTATGTTTGTAAACAAAGCCAATAATAGTGTGCGGTCACATTGGAGATCGAACCTAGGACCACCATGTAGAACCTAGAATATAAGTTATTCCAAATGAGCTTTAGTTCATATAATTATAATAATCAATCATCTGTCTACTTGGAACTGCTTGATACTCTATAGGCTTTATCGTACACACACAGGTACGCCTTGATTGATCTTTTTGTTTCCTTGATTATCTATCTATCTATTAACAACTTAATATCCGGTTCCGTTTGTGTTACTCTTGCTGTGTGCAAAGTTTAATTTGTTAAAATATTTTGTGATCAAAATTTGCAAATAATACTACTACTACTGAAACTACTATAATTATAATTCTGTCAGTTTTCATTAAAATAAGATCTTATTTGATTTCGCAGTCGGCTTGGCTTTTCCGTTTTCTGTCTCGCTTTCCTCTCTGATAAATTTTCATTCTGTTATTTAATTATTAATTATTAGTCTAGGCTCGCACTGCTATTGGGTGTCAGCGTCTGTGTCAATGTCGCACTTGTTCGCATAATATTCCTCTCTTTATATTCATATATAATTATCGCTTGTTTATTCACGATTCTTATACTGTTATAATTATAGTTATTATGATTACTATTATTTATGCTTATAAAGTTTATAAAGTAACTTACTGAGTCGCACTTGGCCCCCTCCCAATATTGATAAAACACACCGATCCTGATGATGTTAATGATGACTGGCTTGAGCCTCTGTTGTCTCTCCGCTACCCGTTGTCTGTGCCCCCCGCCCCCTGATTTATTTGTTGTTGTTGAGGCTACAAAAATGTTGAGTATGCTATAATAATTATTATTACTACAAGTCTGAGGTTTCAGCACGCCCCGTGTGTTCCTGTTTTGGCAACACTTTAAAAAGTTATTCTGCTATTCTGTTAAGTCGTTTCTCGTCTTATATATTTAACAACTAAACAGTCTGTTTGATCTGGTCTGTTGTCTCCCAGGCTTTTTTATTTCATTTGCGTCCTCCTACTGCCTCAATTTGAGTAGTATAGTACGATTCCTTTAGTATTATAATACGCTTCTTATATAGAATCTTGAGGGTAGGCACGTACATTGTGCACTCTTAAAGTACAATAATTGATCACAGCTCAGCTGCAGCTATTGCGCGGCGCATCTGAAGGCTGCGTACGGCTGTTCAGTCCAAGGACTGGGGGTCGCCACGCACACCCTCAATTACCTCAGCTAATGCTGGCACCCATTTTACAGCTGGGTGAACTGAAGCAATGCAGAGTTAAGTGTCTTGCTCAAGGACAAATTGTTTCGATTGGGTCGAGAATCGAACCTTTCAATCACTTTCAATGACCTTTCAAGTTGTAAGTTGACGATGAAGGCTGAAGTTTCCCAATTTTGGGCACTTAAAAGCTGCTTTCGGACAAGTAACCGAAAAGTG
>NIVC01002587.1:90000-125722 GCA_002269645.1 Macrostomum lignano | reverse complement strand
AATTAATTCCGACAACCTACACGCACATATACTCCGAGTACTACTAGGATACAGTCTGCTTAATAAAACACCGAATTTTCACTTGTTTCCTCTTCACAGCACAATAATGAAATGGCTTTTGTTTTCGCTTGGTAAACCTTCAAGACCTTACATGGAAAATTAATTAGGTACACGCACAAGTATCGATAACACATCTCATTATAAAATTGGCTTCATATTTCCATATCTGGTGCGATTGAAGCCTTCCAATTTGTTTATCATTATTGTTGCGTTATATGAAGGATAAAAAGCAGATCTGAAAAAGCAGATCTTCAGGCTTGAGTGACAGGTGTAAAGTATGCAGTAGACAGCAGCATTAAAAACGAGCCAGCCCTACTAGACCCAGTGAGCGAGATTTGGAAAATCTTGTGTCTTTTTGCAGTGGTAGTAAGCTGAAGTCAATCGCTCTGCAAATGCTCTGGGATTTCGGTTTTCAATGTTGCTGAGTATAAGTACATGTTACAGGCTTTCTGCAATATTTCAAACCATTTTCGTGCAATTGAAGTTTAACTAACAATGCAAGATAAGGTTTGCAGTGGCTGATCCAGAATTTTTTCTCGGGTGTCAGCTGACCCCTGATCTTGACCCCCCCCCCTGGATCCTTCAGTTGTTGTTGTTAAACGGCCGGGTGGGAAGCGGGAGCTACCCGCGGATCAGCTCTGCCGCTGAGGTGCACAACCAGAGGCATATAGCCGAGATACCCCGAGGTTGGACCCTGACGTCTGGGCCAGAGGAATCCGCCAACCCCAAGCCTTATGGACTAAGACACCGCCAACCCAACTTGTGGAATCAGAGACGATGCTAAGACCGAGTCCACCCAAGCCACCACCCAGCGAACAAGTCCCGGGAGTGCGCGAAAAAAGAATTGGAAAATGTTTGGGTTACTATACTGAAAAGCGGTCCGAGAGCGGGGAGACCCCGAAGTCTACGGAAATGGCTTAATTTTGGAGTGAGTCTGGAAGGCTTGTTTCCGAGGCCCCTGGATCCTTCAGTTAAAGCTCCGAGCTTGAGATACTTTTAACTATATAACAACGAGAGAGCAAACGAAAAGAGGGTTCATTACCCCTAATTTTATTGGAGGGTCAGTCGACCCCTTGACCCTGGATAGACCAGTGGAAGTTGCAATGTACTTTTCCTTACTTTTTACGCATTACAGTATCAAAAATAACGAAGTGCAGCACCCAAAGGCTGACAACACGAAGCAGAGGCACGAAGACCTTATACAGCCGAAGAGAATCCGAACAGCATTAGAGCAACTGCAGCATCTTTCTCGTCATTGAACAATGGATTTGCGAAAAATGTATACCTGTTGAGTATGCCAGTCAATTCTCAGTTGAGCAGCTAAATTTATTGTCGATATTTCGATTGACAAAACAATAGAGAGAAGCTTTTAGAGTGGAACGCATGCCATTTGCTGCTAACTGAAAATAGCTCGTATGCTTGCAGCTCTGTTTGTGAGTAAATTTGCTAGCATTTTATAACATTTTGTTGTCTTGCATTGCATACGAGCGTAGACCTTTTACCCAGACACAATGGCAAGCCAAAATGGTATCTCGAGCGTATTTCCATGCAGCAACACCACAGGCAGAAGTTTTCAATTGATACTTGTAAGAGCTGGTACAGTTGTCCAGTTTAGAATTTTTGTCAAAATTTTTAGACTTAGCGCTATCATCTTATCTGATTGTCCACTTCAACTGTCCCTCTGCACGACAATGGCCTCTCGGCCGGTATGGCTGCTTTTTGCAAGGCATCATCACCTCCAGGGAAAATTCGCTGTCAGGAATGCCCATTCTGCCTCTCCGGTGTTGAGAATGCGGAGCACTTCATCTGTGACTGCCCCGCCTTTACTCGGGAAAGGCTCATCTACCTCGGCTCAAACCTGGACCTCTCCGACGGTTTCAGGCCCGAGATTCTCTACCAGCTCGTCCGCTACCTAAGGGCTACCGGGCGAGCGACCATTTGCGGACACCGGCACCACCGGATCTCCCTGCGCGACACCGCAGCACCACCACCTGCGCGCAGCGCAGCACCGTCACCCGTGGTCGCCAGGAGTTAGCGGAATGGGCGGCGAAGCCTTCCCGCTGTATCCGGATGCCCGGAACCCCCTGCAGCTGAGTCAAGTCCCTCTGTACGCTTAATACTGAATCAAATGTACATCATACGAGCGTAGTCTCTGCCCAAGTGCATGACTAATCAGTTCACCCACGAAGTCTCTCTCTTCCAATCAAATCCTTATTTCAACAACAACAAAATACACTGTCAGCCAGTCAGGCCTGAGACAACGTCACAGGGTGCGTTTCAGGGCCTGGGCGCGAACGTAGTCCGCACCGCCGGCAGTGTCCATGGCGCCGGCATCAGCCAGCAGGCAGTCGACGAAACGCCGAGTGCACGCCTGCTTGCGTGAGCAATAGCATCTCCTGCACCGGCTGTGGGCAGTACGACTCGGCTCGGATGATTTGGCCTGCCAGCTGGAGTCGCCGATGGCGCAACAGTTCGCTGGGACAGGACAGGACGGTGCGGCGATAGAGCGCCGCATTGATGGCGTGCTCGTAGCCGCAATCCTGAAGTCGGCGCGCAGCAGGGCGCATCGACCTGCTGTTCGAGCGAATCTGTTAGCGTCCAGGTCTCGGCGTAGTACAGCAGGACGGTCTCGATCACCGCCCCGAACAACGCCGCCCTCTGGCGGTCAGGCAGGGCCTCGGACTGCAGGACAGCCGTCACGGAACGGAAGGAAGCACAGACAAGTCCACGGTGACGTCGCAAGTCCTCGCGAACGTCAGGTACCAGACCGCCAAGGTAGACAAACTGCTGACAGCGCGGAAGCCTCGTAGCCTTACAGTCAGCGCCTCGGCAGAAAATAGCAGCCTCGATGTCGTCCGGCACGCAGAGCACTAAGGTCTTTTGCGGTTGACCACCAGGCCAACGCTCGCCGCAACGCTCACCAGCTGGCGCTGAGCGCCCTCGACGGTCGAGGACAGCAGGGCGAGATCTTCAGCGTAGCCAAGCACGCTGAGCCGCCTCTCTGGTTGACGTCGACTCACGCGTCGCCGCAACAGAAAGCCGTCGTCGTTGGTAGGAATAGCCGTCCGCAGCACCCAGTCAAGCACCAAATTGCTTCTCACCAAAAGTGACGCAAAATGCATCATCTACAGTTGAAACGAGAAACGCAGGCGTAGTACTAATTGCGGCACTCGCGGCTGATACGAGTATCTGAGAAAGGTTGACCGCTGGTTTTGGCGTGGAAACTAACTTCTTGCCTACTGTACACCTACGGATTTCGAGCATCAATGATAACCGTGCAATTTGGATATCAAGCTCGAAAATTGGCATAGCAAACTGCTGCATTCGCGACACTAAAGGAACTAAAATTGAAAAGTACTTCCAATCGATTTTCGCTTGCCTTTAATTGGATTGAGCCAATTAGTTTAATCAATTTTCTCACTCGCATCGCAGGTCGCTCCACGAAAAGAGCCATCTTAGATTTAAGCGGAGTCTTGCTAATTGAGATTGATCAGTTGCAATCGATTTCACTCAATTTTAAGTGCCTTTGATTTTTATTAGGATGGTAAACTACTAAGGGCTTCCTTATGCCCAGATACCTAAACGCCAGAGCGGTTAAGTCTTCCTTATTCAGAGTGTGCTTATCCTCACTGTGTATCTGGGCGGTGCCTCTTGGTTGATTCGCCATCTAACATCTTCATTATTTTTCTTGATTGTGCATCCTTTTTTGAGCTGAGCATCTTCGTGAAATTTTTTACCTAGATGGTGAATCATATCTGTGCATCTTGGTTGTGCATCTTGGTTGTGCATCTTCTTCGAGCATCTTGGTTTTACATCTTCTTTGTGGGTCTTGGTTGTACATCTTCTTTGGGCATCTTGGTTCTACATCTTCTTTGAGCATCTTGGTTGTGCATCTTGGTTGTGCATCTTGGTTGTGCATCTTGGTTGTGCATCTACTTTGAACATCTTGGTTGTGCATCTTGGCTGTGCATTTTGGTTGTGCATCTTGGTTGTGCATTTTGGTTGCGCACCTTGGTTGTGCATCTTGGCTGTATATCTTGGTTGTGCATCATCTTTGAACATCTTGGTTGTGCATCTTGGCTGTGCATTTTGGTTGTGCATCTTGGTTGTGCATTTTGGTTGCGCACCTTGGTTGTGCATCTTGGCTGTACATCTTGGTTGTGCATCATCTTTGAACATCTTGGTTGTGCATCTTAGCTGTGCATTTTGGTTGTGCATCTTAGTTGTGCATTTTGGTTGTGCATCTTGGTTGCGCACCTTGGTTGTGCATCTTGACTGTACATCTTGGTTGTGCAACTTCTTTGAACATCTTGGCTGTGCATCTTGGTTCAAAAAATCACTCAGACACCAGACGCAGAAGTAAATTCCCCCTAATCTATTTTTCTACTCTAGATTGCGCAGAAGTCCGCTACAGATCCATAAAAATTTTATTGACTGATCCATACATAGGATGAATCCTAAGCTGTTTCTAATATAAATGCTAATTAGTCTAAACTGGCCTTCTAAGCCGCGTCTTGTGCTCAGATTCTCATCGACTAGTCTCACCACGGTAGTTATAAAATAGTGAAGCGCCAAGTCTGAAGCTAACGCGTATGCTTTTATGGTATAAGGCAGTGAGTATCTCGATGGAAGTACCAAAAGCGACCAATTCTGCTGAAGGACTGAATACGCTCTGGTTGAACGTAGCAACGCATCAAAGTTTACTAAAGTACGAGCGTAGTAGCAGTCCAACATTCGGCAAGCTTGCGTGATCCATGGGAACTCTGCGCCCAGAACTACCCCAGACCGCCGCTTGGGTCTGATTGACGTCTGTTTGAATTTATCTTTTGGAATATAAATTTAGAATGCCTGCTTGATGTAAAATAAGGAAAAATAAGAAACAATGTATAACATAGTATGACACATTATGACACAGCATGACACAGTATGACACAGTATGACACAATATGACACAGTATGACACAGTATGACACAGTATGACATAGTATAACACAGTATGACACAGTATGACACAGTATGACACAGTATGACACAGTATGACATAGTATAACACAGTATGACACAGTATGACACAGTATGACACAATATGACACAGTATGACACAATATGACACAGTATGACACAGTATGACATAGTATAACACAGTATGACACAGTATGACACAGTATGACACAGTATGACATAGTATAACACAGTATAACACAGTATGACACAGTATGACACAGTATGACACACTATGACACAGTATGACACAGTATGACACAGTATGACACAGTATGACACAGTATGACACAGTATGACACTATATGACACAGTATGACACAGTATGACACAGTATGACACACTATGACACAGTATGACACAGTATGGCACACTATGACACAGTATGACACACTATGACACAGTATGACACAGTATGACACTATATGACACAGTATGACACAGTATGACACAGTATGACACACTATGACACTATATGACACAGTATGACACAGTATGACACAGTATGACACACTATGACACAGTATGACACAGTATGGCACACTATGACACAGTATGACACACTATGACACAGTATGACACAGTATGACACTATATGACACAGTATGACACAGTATGACACAGTATGTCACAGTATGACACAGTATGACACAGTATGACACAGTATGACACTATATGACACAGTATGACACAGTATGACACAGTATGACACTATATGACACTATATGACACAATATGACACAGTATGACACAGTATGACACAGTATGACACAGTATGACACTATATGACACAGTATGACACAGTATGACACAGTATGACACTATATGACACTATATGACACAATATGACACAGTATGACACAGTATGACACAGTATGACACAGTATGACACTATATGACACAGTATGACACAGTATGACACAGTATGACACTATATGACACTATATGACACAATATGACACAGTATGACACAGTATGACACAGTATGACACAGTATGACACTATATGACACAGTATGACACAGTATGACACATTATGACACTATATGACACTATATGACACAGTATGACACTATATGACACTATATGACACAATATGACACAGTATGACACAGTATGACACAGTATGACACAGTATGACACTATATGACACAGTATGACACAGTATGACACAGTATGACACAATATGACACTATATGACACAATATGACACAGTATGACACAGTATGACACAGTATGACACAGTATGACACTATATGACACTATATGACACAGTATGACACAGTATGACACAGTATGACACTATATGACACTATATGACACAGTATGACACTATATGACACAATATGACACAGTATGACACAGTATGACACAGTATGACACAGTATGACACTATATGACACAGTATGACACAGTATGACACTATATGACACTATATGACACTATATGACACAGTATGACACTATATGACACTATATGACACAATATGACACAGTATGACACAGTATGACACAGTATGACACAGTATGACACTATATGACACAGTATGACACAGTATGACACAGTATGACACTATATGACACTATATGACACTATATGACACAGTATGACACAGTATGACACAGTATGACACAGTATGACACTATATGACACTATATGACACAGTATGACACAGTATGACACTATATGACACTATATGACACAATATGACACAGTATGACACAGTATGACACAGTATGACACAGTATGACACTATATGACACTATATGACACAGTATGACACTATATGACACAATATGACACAGTATGACACAGTATGACACAGTATGACACAATATGACACTATATGACACAGTATGACACAGTATGACACAATATGACACAGTATGACACTATATGACACAATATGACACAATATGACACAATATGACACAGTATGACACAGTATGTCACAGTATGTCACAGTATGACACAGTATGACACAGTATGACACAGTATGACACTATATGACACAGTATGACACAGTATGACACACTATGACACAGTATGACACAATATGACACAGTATGACACAGTATGTCACAGTATGTCACAGTATGACACAGTATGACACAGTATGACACAGTATGACACTATATGACACAGTATGACACAGTATGACACAGTATGACACAATATGACACAATATGACACAGTATGACACAGTATGACACAATATGACACAATATGACACAGTATGACACAGTATGACACAGTATGACACTATATGACACTATATGACACAGTATGACACAGTATGACACAATATGACACAGTATGACACTATATGACACAATATGACACAATATGACACAATATGACACAGTATGACACAGTATGTCACAGTATGTCACAGTATGACACAGTATGACACAGTATGACACAGTATGACACTATATGACACAGTATGACACAGTATGACACACTATGACACAGTATGACACTATATGACACAGTATGACACAGTATGACACACTATGACACAATATGACACAATATGACACAATATGACACAGTATGGGTCCCCACCCCCAGTAAACTCTCAAGTTATTCACAGCACTACTGATGAAGTGAATAAAACCGTGCTCGAATCCTTACGGTCTGTCAATCCCGCTCCCCATTCCCAGCCTGCAGCCCAGCCAATAGGAATCGCCCACCATAGCTATAGAAGTCATATAAAGGCTCATCATCGCAGAGTCCCAAACCGCTCTCCGCCATCCCAACTTGAAGCCAGTCACCATCGTAGAACAACACTCCATTATCAACCAGGTGCCTGATCTCCTAAGAGCAACAGTTAATTATCGAACACAAATCATGGGGTAAGCGCCTATACTAAATTAATTTGTTTGATTAATCCGTATACATGTATAAATCAACGAGATAAAACAGTGGATTAACTCCGTGGGGAGCAGTAGAGTCTCGAAGGAGGTGCAGACATGGAAATCCAATTTTTCTCTCGCTCGAACCTCATCAATCATGGCGGACGTGTCTGACTTTGCCGATTAATTTTCGCAAACTGTCAGCCTTGTCGCATCATCTGGCCGCTCGCGGGGGGTAGCAGTAGAAATAGAGTGCGTCAGCTCTGTACAGAAAGGGGCCCGAGCAGAAACAGCGCCAGCAGCGCCAGCATTCCTAGAAATCTAATTTTCCGCATCATACAAGCAAACAATAAAACTGCGCATACCAAGCAGCTCGGAGATGCACCGGCCTGATGGCTTTCTATGCAGGGGATGGGGCGACTTATTTCATATTTTATGAGCGTCTGAGCTGAGGCCACTGCCCTCCCACACATTCGAATTACCCCCTCCCCGAGTCGGGCTGGCTGAATTCTGACAGAACCAGCTGTCAGGGAATTCTGTAGCCAAGTTCAACTGTTCAATCAGAGAGCACATGCGGAGCTATTGATGTTGAACCACAGATACTAGAATAAGATGGGCCACTCAGCACATTTGCGTGTAAGCTACTTTCAGTTCAGTAGTAAGTTAAATAGCAGGATTTTAATTTATTTTTAAAGCCAAGGCTCATTTATTGACTCTTACCCCCAGCTTAAACCCTCTAACCGGCGCCTTTCCACACTACCCCCACCCCGCTCCAATTTTTATTGCCTTTCTTGGAATTCCAGCCTAAAGCTGCCATGTACATTTCAGTGGACTGGCTAATGTACATTATTGCTGAACTAATTAGCAAGCTGTTTACGCCTGCAAGCTTGGGCTTCTAAACTTATCAAATTCATTTCAACTGCCTTTATTTTTATAAAATAGCTTATGTACTCTTCTTTGCTACTGAACTGAAAGTAGAAAGCTGTTTTACTAAGTATATGTGCCTGAGTGGCCCATCCAGTTATTTTGGTATCTGGGTGTTGAGCTAGCTAATGATTGTAATAGCAGCAGTCGTATTCGTGATGAACCAATGTTGATTTCGAATTTCCCTCATCCCTGACCTTTGTTGTAGCAAACCGAATCTGACAACGGCGCTCATCGTTTTGGGAGCCTGGGCACTGCTTCTGACTCCGCTGCTGGTTGCTGGAGAGTCGCCGATTGAAGACGAGGTCTTGGGTGAGGCGAGCTCGCGATTCTTAGCAGGCTGGGCTGGACTGGCTCAAGTGGGAAATTAAGACCTCAGTACTCTAACAAGAAGGGGTTCGCATCCGGAAGCTGGGAAGCCAATTTGCGCTAATGAGGAAACTCCTCCTCGACTGCAAGCAGCGCCTTCATTTGCAATGCAGATGGACCGCGTGCGTTTAAGCTTGCTCTGATAGCTCATTTGAAGAAGATCTTCCTCCTGACTGCGCACACTCGCTGATCAATACTGAGCTTGAAGATTCAGGCAATATGGGGCTGCATGCGCTCAACCTCTACACGTGTGGAGGGGACAGGTACAGATAGGAGAAAAAGTTAATTAAGTTGGATTGAAGCCTAGAAAACAATTGTGGCAGAATGTCCATAGACTATTTCGTGACACGAGAGTCTACAACACTGTATGACTTGAGAATCCAAGCTGTGAGGCTTCAGGGCTGATTTGTCTATGATCAAGATCTCAAAATAGCTCGTAAGATCGTCACTTGTGCAAAAAGAAGCCGACATGGGGTTGCTTAAATTTTGACTTTACTGCAGAGACTACTGATGAAATTGACTTCAGTAGTTGATTATCCCGCTGTCGCAAGTTGCAAGTGGTTAATTAGTGGTCCATTTTGTGTATATATGATCCTTGAGCTCAGCTCTAAAGTATAGGTGGAAGAGATCGTGTCTGTGCCTTTCACAGGCCTCAGTAAATCCATCCTGAATCATGCCTCGACTGACTGTTGAAGAACGCCTCCAACTGATTGGAATGCAGCGTGTGAAAGTCAAGTTTGCGGCCATTTACCAACTATACGGGGCACTGTGCGAGATGGAGAAAGGCGGCTGAGTACTCCAGAAGACGTATAGGATCAGCTATTGGTGCAACTGGCTCTGCAGAATCGAAGGATATCGGCCAGAGTATTGAGGCACATGTGGCGCTCTGCGACAACAGGAAAGAATGAGTAGAAAGACTGTACTTCGAAGACTTCGGGAAACCGGTGTTCGTGCAAGGCAGCCTTGCAGAAAGATGCCAATGAAGGCGCCAATAAAGAGTGAATTGGAGAATGCAGTAAGGCTTATTCGTACTGACGGATTGTTGAAAGTCTGGCGCCAGGGCCGCCAGTAACTCGTGTCTGCCTGCATCAACGGGACGCTGCAAGGCGGAGGTGGTTCCCTACCCCTTCATGTAGGCATTCATTGGAATGGAAAGACGGCTCCTTCATTTCTACCAAGAGTCACGGAGTCAGAGAAAATATTGCCCAGGGACTTTCAGTCATAGACATTTTCTTGACTTAAATCCGACTGTGACCACACCGAGAATTAAAATGCAAACTTAAATTTGTTCCCTGTTCCTATCTATCTATCTATCTGTCTATCTATCTATCTATCTATCTATCAATCTGTCTATCTATCTGTCTATCTATCTATCTATCTATCTATCTATCTATCTATCTATCTATCTATCTATCTATCTATCTATCTATCTATCTATCTATCTATCTATCCATCTATCTATCTATCTATCTATCTATCTATCTATCTATCTATCTATCTATCTATCTATCTATCTATCTATCTATCTATCTATCTATCTATCTATCTATCTATCTATCTATCTATCTATCTATCTATCTATCTATCTATCTATCTATCTATCTATCTATCTATCTATCTATCTATCTATCTATCTATCTATCTATCTATCTATCTATCTATCTATCTATCTATCTATCTATCTATCTATCTATCTATCTATCTATCTATCTATCTATCTATCTATCTATCAATCTGTATATCTATCTGCCTATCTATCTATCTATCTATCTATCTATCTATCTATCTATCTATCTATCTATCTATCTATCTATCTATCTATCTATCTATCTATCTATCCATCTATCTATCAATCTATCTATCTATCTATCTATCTATCTATCTATCTATCTATCTATCTATCTATCTATCTATCTATCTATCTATCTATCTATCTATCTATCTATCTATCTATCTATCTATCTATCTATCTATCTATCTATCTATCTATCTATCTATCTATCTATCTATCTATCTATCTATCTATCTATCTATCTATCTATCTATCTATCTATCTATCTATCTATCTATCTATCTATCTATCTATCTATCTACCTACCTACCTGCCCATGAACTCAAACCCGCAGAGAAGCGCGGTTCTAAGGACGTGATCACCTACTTTCCCTGCTCCTACGGCGGCATCCCGTACCCCGTGACCTGCGGCAGCGGCACTGGGCCAAGGATCTTCAAGTCGCGCAACAGATTTCTGGTTTGCGTCTGCCTCTGCCCGCCAGGCAAGACCGGCCCGAACTGCGGAAGCTCCTGACTGCTACTGACCAGGGAGTAACGCTGACTGCTTACAATATCAAGAAATTGTCCTCTGCGACCTCCAAGTCCCTGGCTTGAAAAGCGACCAGCAAACTGTGTTTAATAAATATTTCGAAAGACAAAATTATATCGTTATAAAAGGTACAGCAGCTTCACTCGCTATTCAGCTGAGTTGCAGGATATTTCCATAGCAACGCAAACGTGAACTGCGTTATAACAGGTAGAGTTGATGGCTTGAATTTCTTGGGATGAAATACGAGAGAAACTCTCAATCGGAGTTGTATGGAATTTTAAGTTCACCAAATGACCCACATACGTTCTTTGCTTAACTTAAGAGAGTCAGCTTGCAAAGCTAAAAGTGCACAGTAAGGGTATTTAATTGGTTCATTATATAAGCGCTGTTGCAGTCGGCAGTAGACTTCGGTAGAAAGAGAAGTGCAGGGTGTCGCAACGCGACAAACGTTGACGGAACTCAACTGTCAGATTGGCTGAAGGCTCCTGTCAGGTCCGTCTTCCGTCTTATCGTCTCTCGCCGTTTTCTGATCCAATTTTAATGGTAATGCGCGAGTTTAAGCCTTAATTAATAATTAAGCTGGGTGCCCAATCCCATGCTAAATCTTTCTATGTATCGAGTCGGATGTTACTCGCGAAAGGTTTAGTGCCAATTATTTTTGTTCAAGTATTCACTTGGTACTTCAAAGTTTAGAGGCACAAGAGACGCAGAAGACACAAGAGACACAAGAGACACAAGAGACACAAGAGACACAAGAGACACAAGAGACACAAGAGACACAAGAGACACAAGAGACACAAGAGACACAAGAGACACAAGAGACACAAGAGACGCAAGAGACGCAAGAGACACAAGAGACACAAGAGACACAAGAGACACAAGAGACGCAAGAGACACAAGAGACGCAAGAGACACAAGCGACACAAGAGAAGAGGCACAAGAGACACAAGAGACACAAGATACGCAAGCGACGCAAGAGACACAAGCGACGCAAGAGACACAAGAGATGCAAGAGACACAAGCGACGCAAGAGAAACAAGAGGAACAAGAGACACAAAAGACAGGAGACACAAGAGACACAAGAAACAGAAGAGACGCAAGAGACACAAGGGACGCAAGAGACACACGAGGCACAAAAGACACGAGACACAAGAGGCAAAAAAGACACGAGGCACAAGAGACACAAGAGACACAAGAGGCACAAAAGACACGAGATGCAAGCGACGCAAGAGACACAAAAGACACAAGAGACACAAGAGACACAAGAGACACAAGAGACACAAGAGACGCAAGAGACACAAGAGACGCAAGAGACACAAGCGACACAAGAGAAGAGGCACAAGAGACACAAGAGACACAAGATACGCAAGCGACGCAAGAGACACAAGCGACGCAAGAGACACAAGAGATGCAAGAGACACAAGCGACGCAAGAGACACAAGAGGTACAAGAGACACAAAAGACAGGAGACACAAGAGACACAAGAAACAGAAGAGACGCAAGAGACACAAGGGACGCAAGAGACACACGAGGCACAAAAGACACGAGACACAAGAGGCAAAAAAGACACGAGGCACAAGAGACACAAGAGACACAAGAGGCACAAAAGACACGAGATGCAAGCGACGCAAGAGACACAAAAGACACAAGAGACACAAGAGACACAAGAGACACAAGAGGCACAAAAGACACTAGACACAAGAGACACAAGAGACACAAGAGACACAAGAGACGCAAGAGACACAAGAGACACAAGAGACACAAGCGACGCAAGAGAAGAGACACAAGAGACACAAGAGACACAAGAGGCACAAAAGACACTAGACACAAGAGACACAAGAGACGCAAGAGACACAAGAGACGCAAGAGACACAAGCGACGCAAGAGAAGAGACACAAGAGACACAAGAGACGCAAGAGACACAAGAGACACAAGAGACACAAGAGACACAAGAGACACAAGAGACACAAGAGACAAAAGAGACGCAAGAGACGCAAGAGACACAAGAGACACAAGAGACACAAGAGACAAAAGAGACGCAAGAGACGCAAGAGACACAAGAGACACAAGAGACACAAGAGACACAAGAGACACAAGAGACACAAGAGACACAAGAGACACAAGAGACGCAAGAGACGCAAGAGACACAAGAGACACAAGAGACACAAGAGACACAAGAGACGCAAGAGACACAAGAGACGCAAGAGACACAAGCGACACAAGAGAAGAGGCACAAGAGACACAAGAGACACAAGATACGCAAGCGACGCAAGAGACACAAGCGACGCAAGAGACACAAGAGATGCAAGAGACACAAGCGACGCAAGAGACACAAGAGGAACAAGAGACACAAAAGACAGGAGACACAAGAGACACAAGAAACAGAAGAGACGCAAGAGACACAAGGGACGCAAGAGACACACGAGGCACAAAAGACACGAGACACAAGAGGCAAAAAAGACACGAGGCACAAGAGACACAAGAGACACAAGAGGCACAGAAGACACGAGATGCAAGCGACGCAAGAGACACAAAAGACACAAGAGACACAAGAGACACAAGAGACACAAGAGACACAAGAGACGCAAGAGACACAAGAGACGCAAGAGACACAAGCGACACAAGAGAAGAGGCACAAGAGACACAAGAGACACAAGATACGCAAGCGACGCAAGAGACACAAGCGACGCAAGAGACACAAGAGATGCAAGAGACACAAGCGACGCAAGAGACACAAGAGGTACAAGAGACACAAAAGACAGGAGACACAAGAGACACAAGAAACAGAAGAGACGCAAGAGACACAAGGGACGCAAGAGACACACGAGGCACAAAAGACACGAGACACAAGAGGCAAAAAAGACACGAGGCACAAGAGACACAAGAGACACAAGAGGCACAAAAGACACGAGATGCAAGCGACGCAAGAGACACAAAAGACACAAGAGACACAAGAGACACAAGAGACACAAGAGGCACAAAAGACACTAGACACAAGAGACACAAGAGACACAAGAGACACAAGAGACGCAAGAGACACAAGAGACACAAGAGACAAGCGACGCAAGAGAAGAGACACAAGAGACACAAGAGACACAAGAGGCACAAAAGACACAAGAGACACAAGAGACACAAGAGACACAAGAGACGCAAGAGACACAAGAGACGCAAGAGACACAAGCGACGCAAGAGAAGAGACACAAGAGACACAAGAGACGCAAGAGACACAAGAGACACAAGAGACACAAGAGACAAAAGAGACGCAAGAGACGCAAGAGACACAAGAGACACAAGAGACACAAGAGACACAAGAGACACAAGAGACACAAGAGACACAAGAGACACAAGAGACACAAGAGACAAAAGAGACGCAAGAGACACAAGAGACACAAGAGACACAAGAGACACAAGAGACACAAGAGACACAAGAGACACAAGAGACACAAGAGACAAAAGAGACGCAAGAGACACAAGAGACACAAGAGACGCAAGAGACACAAGAGACACAAGAGACACAAGAGACACAAGAGACAAAAGAGACGCAAGAGACACAAGAGACAAAAGAGACGCAAGAGACACAAGAGATGCAAGAGACACAAGAGACGCAAGAGACACAAGCGACGCAAGAGAAGAGACACAAGAGACACAAGAGACGCAAGAGACACAAGAGACACAAGAGACACAAGAGACACAAGAGACACAAGAGACACAAGAGACAAAAGAGACGCAAGAGACGCAAGAGACACAAGAGACACAAGAGACACAAGAGACAAAAGAGACGCAAGAGACGCAAGAGACACAAGAGACACAAGAGACACAAGAGACACAAGAGACACAAGAGACACAAGAGACACAAGAGACACAAGAGACGCAAGAGACGCAAGAGACACAAGAGACACAAGAGACACAAGAGACACAAGAGACGCAAGAGACACAAGAGACGCAAGAGACACAAGCGACACAAGAGAAGAGGCACAAGAGGCACAAGAGACACAAGATACGCAAGCGACGCAAGAGACACAAGCGACGCAAGAGACACAAGAGATGCAAGAGACACAAGCGACGCAAGAGACACAAGAGGAACAAGAGACACAAAAGACAGGAGACACAAGAGACACAAGAAACAGAAGAGACGCAAGAGACACAAGGGACGCAAGAGACACACGAGGCACAAAAGACACGAGACACAAGAGGCAAAAAAGACACGAGGCACAAGAGACACAAGAGACACAAGAGGCACAAAAGACACGAGATGCAAGCGACGCAAGAGACACAAAAGACACAAGAGACACAAGAGACACAAGAGACACAAGAGACACAAGAGACGCAAGAGACACAAGAGACGCAAGAGACACAAGCGACACAAGAGAAGAGGCACAAGAGACACAAGAGACACAAGATACGCAAGCGACGCAAGAGACACAAGCGACGCAAGAGACACAAGAGATGCAAGAGACACAAGCGACGCAAGAGACACAAGAGGTACAAGAGACACAAAAGACAGGAGACACAAGAGACACAAGAAACAGAAGAGACGCAAGAGACACAAGGGACGCAAGAGACACACGAGGCACAAAAGACACGAGACACAAGAGGCAAAAAAGACACGAGGCACAAGAGACACAAGAGACACAAGAGGCACAAAAGACACGAGATGCAAGCGACGCAAGAGACACAAAAGACACAAGAGACACAAGAGACACAAGAGACACAAGAGGCACAAAAGACACTAGACACAAGAGACACAAGAGACACAAGAGGCACAAAAGACACTAGACACAAGAGACACAAGAGACACAAGAGACACAAGAGACGCAAGAGACACAAGAGACACAAGAGACACAAGCGACGCAAGAGAAGAGACACAAGAGACACAAGAGACACAAGAGGCACAAAAGACACAAGAGACACAAGAGACACAAGAGACACAAGAGACGCAAGAGACACAAGAGACGCAAGAGACACAAGCGACGCAAGAGAAGAGACACAAGAGACACAAGAGACGCAAGAGACACAAGAGACACAAGAGACACAAGAGACACAAGAGACACAAGAGACACAAGAGACAAAAGAGACGCAAGAGACGCAAGAGACACAAGAGACACAAGAGACACAAGAGACAAAAGAGACGCAAGAGACGCAAGAGACACAAGAGACACAAGAGACACAAGAGACACAAGAGACACAAGAGACACAAGAGACACAAGAGACACAAGAGACACAAGAGACAAAAGAGACGCAAGAGACACAAGAGACACAAGAGACACAAGAGACACAAGAGACACAAGAGACACAAGAGACACAAGAGACACAAGAGACAAAAGAGACGCAAGAGACACAAGAGACACAAGAGACGCAAGAGACACAAGAGACACAAGAGACACAAGAGACACAAGAGACAAAAGAGACGCAAGAGACACAAGAGACACAAGAGACACAAGAGATGCAAGAGACGCAAGCGACGCAAAAGATACAAGAGGCACAAGAGGCACAAAAGACAGGAGACACAAGAGACACAAGAAACACAAGAGACGCAAGAGACACAAGCGACACAAGAGACACAAGAGGCACAAAAGACACGAGACACAAGAGGCACAAGAGACATAAGAGACGCAAGCAACGCAAGAGACGCAAGCAACGCAAGAGACGCAAGCGACGCAAGAGACACAAGAGGCACAAAAGACACGAGACACAAGAGACACAAGAGACATAAGAGACGCAAGCAACGCAAGAGACGCAAGCGACGCAAGAGACACAAGAGGCACAAAAGACACGAGACACAAGAGACGCAAGAGACGCAAGAGACGCAAGAGACGCAAGAGGCACAAGAGACGCAAGAGGCACAAGAGACGCAAGAGACGCAAGAGACACAAGAGACGCAAGAGGCACAAGAGACACAAGAGGCACAAGAGACACAAGAGACGCAAGATAGCCGCGCGTACATTATGCACATATATTTCATGGTGCTTGATCTCCTGTGCACTTTGTCAAAAACAGAGAAATTAATTTGTAAAGCTGATCTTTAACAAAAAGATTTCTATTAGCCGAATCTCAACGAAAATTGACGTTTTTACGGCAGTCTGATCTGAGCTGAAAAAACACCATATATTTTATTTAAAAAGTATTGTAGCAATTTAACAGGCCAAGAGCTAAGTGAAAATAGGTAGCTACTGTAGTTGCTAGCGTGTAACAGCCTGAATTATAGGAAAATACGATTGGGTGGTCAGCAGTGCAAATAATAAATTCATATTTTTGCTAGGAAGACCATATTCGGTGTTAGTAAGCTTTTGACTTGGCCTGTCTCCTATTAAAGTTCTTAGGCAATATTTAATCGTGCGAATAAAAAGCAAATCATCAAGCTCTCCTGAGTCATTGCGAATACTAATGTTGTAAACAGGATAAATTATCGCGGAATGCGACCAATTATATTATTATAAATATCGTCGTTGTAAATACGAGTAAATAGACAAAAAAACGTTAGTGTCGTAAATTAAACTGACAAGTACCTGAACCTACTATCCATACTTGTCTACTAATAGTAAAATAAATAAGCGGGAGTAATACCAAAATCAGCAATATCAAAAGAAGTCAAATTCAATAAGAAATCAATATCACTATCTGCAGGAATAACAGTCAATCATTACAATTCATGCTTGTAGAGAAAAAGATAAAAGTATAATTAGACAATAAACTCGAAGCAAAGTATAGGCTGCGGGGAAGGAGGCGACACATCGGCACAGGACCACAGGACTGCTTGGCCGACAGACCAGCTGATAGCGGGGAGGAGGAAGGGGCAACGTTTTTTCCGGGTTTTGAGTAATTTAAACAGTGAATTAACACAGAAAATCAGTGCTCGGACGGCGTCCCTTTTCGACAGAAGGATGACACTTCATAAGCCAAATGATTTTCTCTTTCAGTTCTTAAGAACTTACCAGAACAAAACCTTTCCCACACTCGGGTTCTCTATTCTGAGTCAGATAGTTTAGTTTGCAAGAGGCCCTGACTTTTTTATCATTAAACGGCAGACCAATTTAGCTCTCTATTGCAAGTGTCAGTCAATCTGAACAGCCGGGATACCGTGGCAACAAGTAATTCTTACACTCAAATTTATAGTGTGTAAAATCGAAACAATTTACTTAGACTAGACACGGTCGACACTTCGAGGAAAGGAAAGAGCGGGCGCGGTTCTTCAGCTGCTTGCCTACACCTGCAACAGCAGGGCCACCCCGGCTAGAATCCAGCGAGACGGCTGGTCCTTGGTCTTCAGGTTGAAGGTCCACACGAATGTGGGCCCGCGGGCCTTGGTCTTGTACACCGGGCAGGCGTAGGTGCCCCGCAGCTCCAGCCTGTCCGTGGGCACCGCCCGGATGAACATCACGGGCAGCTCGGGGGCGATCTGCATGAGCGCCGCCTCACGGACGCCTTGCCCGGAGTCCCACTGGGCGCCCTCCATGAACAGGCCGTGCACGTAGGCACCTTCGCGCGGCGCTCCGCCGACGTCGTCACGCGTGCGCTTCGTCACGTCAACCTGAATAGCCATTTTATCCAGCGGCCACTCGTTCTTGCGCGCCATCTGCTGCATGACGGCCGTGAGGAAGGACTGCGGATTGAACAGGCCGCCGAGCCACACGCTTGGCGGCAACTGGAAATCCGACGCCCAGATGTCGAGCTCGCGGACTCGCAGCTGGAGGTCGCCGAACCACACGCCAAGCGGCTGAAGCGATGGATAGGCCTTGGCGGCCCAGGTGTCCGGCACCTGGTCCAGGAATAGGGCGCCACCCAGGGCTTCCATCTCGGCCGTGATGGTCAGCTCGCCCTTGAGACCGAGCTCCAGAGCGCGCAGGCTGGTGCGCATCTCCGACAGCAGGATGTTCATGCGCTCGCACTCCTGCAGAGCCACTACAGTGAACGGCGTCCTGTCCTCCGGTGCGGTCTTGCCCAGCAGCTCGGACATGAGGAATGGCTCAGGCATGCGCTCGACCAGGTCTTCCAACACGCTGCGAATCTTCTCGTCGCGCGAACCGGCGCCGGCGCCGGTTCCGCCAGCGTCTCGCGGCTGCATCTCAAAGACGGTGCGGAAAAGGTTGGCCGCCGTCTTGGTCAGGTATTCGACCTCCGCGTTCGGGTGCAGACCGTACAGATAGGGCGACTCGGCTGGTAGATTTTCGTCTATGTAGGCCAGGTAACCAGGATAGTCAGACACCGGAGCCACTTGGAATCCTGGAGCAAGCTCCATCTCGCCTTCAACCTGTTCGAGGGAATTGGAACAGTTTTTAGTTTTTAGACTTTGTTTTTGAAGAGCATTTGAACAAATTCTCTTGTGTCAGTCAGAACTTGACACATCATTAACTACTTACCAGCGCCGGCTGCATGTAAGTCTCCAGGTAGCTGCGGCAAAGCCTCCGGTCCCAATCGTCAGTGATGTGCCCGCCGTACATAATATCGCCGAACAGGTAGCGCAGGTCCTCCCAGGGCACGGACGAATTGGCCTCAAGGTAGTTGTAGAGGACGTCTACCGATATAGTGAGGTCGCCGTTGTTGAACGGGTAGCTGCGGTTCCAGCCGATGGCGCCGAACTTTCTCCGCTCCGAGATGACAGCGTGAAAGTAGCACAGCGAGAACAGGATTGCGTTGAACTCTACCTGCTTGCTGCACCGATCTAGTGTGTCCTGAAAATTTATTTGAGGGTATGTATTTTGATGTATTTATTCGATGCTCAGAGTGCTCAAAGTGTTACTAAAATACAAAAACTATCATATTTGTATCATACTCGTATTTACCTGGTCGAACAAGGCGAACGCTTTGTGCAGATTGGCGTGCATTCCAGTCGGTGGCTCATTGGTGATCTTAATGGACGTCTCTAGGATGCCCTGCGGTATGATATGCGACTCGGGCGTCGGGGACGGCTCGGCCGAGATGAAAACCCGAAACTCGGGATGCACCTCAGGATCAGATGCGTACGCCTCTAAGACTTTATCAAGGGTTGAAAGCCAGTTCTTCACTAGGTGCACATTCTGTAGTACCACCCAGTGGCCCTGTTTGCTCGCAAGCTCAAGTGCCCGCTCGGCCACGACCTCCTGACCCTGACCCAGAGAGATGTTGTGAAAGCGGCCGTTGCTCTCCGTGTATTGCTTCTTTCGGCCGAGGCTTTCAACCTCCTTCAACGGATCCACACCAGGAGACAGGATGAAGAAGATTGGTGTTGACGAAGTCGACTCTTCAAACGACTTGGGAAAGTCGATGGGCCGGCCCTCAACATAGCGCGAGCCCATACGAGTCGCAATGAAATCCATCATGGCGTACGTCATTCGGTCTGGTCGTAGTGCTCGCATGATGCACAGCTTCTGCAGAGCGTTTTTATTTTTCCATTCCTGTGGAAGTTTCTCGCGCTCTGGACACTCGCTAGTGACCAGTGCTTTCCATCGCTTTGCTGAGCCGATAATATCATTATCCAGATTCTTAAACTCGCCAGACTCCTGCATTGACAAAGCTTTTACTCCGCCCCAGCCTGCGCCGGTGATGAAATCAACGGGCGATGACAGGCCAGGTACAATCGGAAAGCGCAACAGAAAGTCCAATTCCTGTGGATCGATTTCCCCGCCCAAAAGCATCGCCTGCAGCGTCATCTGCGTGGTAAAGATCAGCTTGTCCCGTTCAAACAGGCCTCGTGTAGTATAAATAGTTACTAGGAATGTGATGCTCTCCAATAGGATCTGTACGCGTTCCTCCTCGTCGTCGGTTTCCTCAGCGCGATCAATCGCATTGTTGAAAACGGTCTCAAACGATTTGAGCGAGAACTGGTACATCGGGTTAATCATCCACAGATCATTCATGACGAAGAATAGCATTGAAGCGCGAGCAGCACATGGTCTGAACTTTTCTCGAGCTTTATTAATATCAATCTCAGTAGCCTTGGAGATTCGCACCTTGGACTCAATCTCTAGTGCCGTGCGCTTGTTGTTCTCCAAGTTCTCAACAAGTTCCACGTCGCCCAGGAAATTTTGTTGCGCGGCAGACAGCTTGGCAAGCAGAGCATCTTCAAGTCTCTTTAGTGTGATTTTAAACTCGTTCTGGTTGTGCGTCAGTTCTGACTTCAGCTCCTCAAGATCTGGCTTCTCTTTGCGAACCACCGACGCAAGCAGTTGGTCCTCCAACCCACCTCTAGTGACTGTGAAGTTAATTAAGGTTGTCTGAGCTTGGATCTCCGGCTTAAAGTGTGGGTTAGCAAGCTTAGTATGCAGTATAAGTTTGAAGTCTGGATGATAGTCAATTTCTTTGTCTCCAATTCGGATGGCTCGACCGCGCTTGATAGTGTTACGGCCGAGGAGCGGATCGAGTACAGGGTCAATCTGTTCGCTAATATTTTCAATAAGTACCACTTCTCCAGCGCTGATTGCGGCCTCAACCTGGTCTAGATACTTTTTTTGGCCAATCCTGACGGCCCTCAGCTGGGACCCGTAGCGCCGTTTGATCCATTCGGCGCCCTGCAGCTGAGGATCGACCATAAGTGGCCACCGCTCGCAAGTGGTCAGCACAGCAGCATTCTCGATAGACATTTGGTCGCTTGGCAGGCCCTCGTTGTTCCAGGTTGCCACTTGGGCATCGTCCACCAGAAGTTTGATTGGGTCGAGGTCTTCAGAGATGCGTATAGGTGTTTTGAGGCTTGACATGAACGGGAGCCATCGTTTGGACAGCAGCTCGACGCGGTAGTTCTTTGTGAAGTAGCCGACATACGACACGTACGCCGCAGTAACTAGGACATCACCGGCCAATGTCTCCTTGGTGCCGGTTAGCCGTTCAACTTCGCGGCCCCAGCGCTCGTTTTCACTGGCAAGACCGTGGACAAGGCGATCAGCCAGCTCAATGGTTCTGGCAGTGGTCTCTGCCTCTTCTTGAACCTTACGTTTTTCTTCTTTCGCGCGGTCCAATTCCTCATTCAGTGCGTCTAGGCTAGCTTGCAGTTTGCCAACCTTTTGCTTAATATTGTTCAAATTGTTTGTCAGTAGTTGGAGTTCTTTGCTAGCAGCATCCAGTGCGTCTCTCTTCGGCTTTACTTCACAGTAGACCTCGTAATATCTTAATATGTTGATTACCCAAGCGCATAGACCTGCAGCAGCAATAGACTTGGACTTCACCTGTTCCGGTTCAAAGCCTGCTTTGTTTGTGTATTCCTTAACAGCTTTCAAACAGTTCTCATGTATGTTGTCCTTGTCATAGGTGATGAGACTATCCAAGAATTGGTCAACCCTGCCCATCATTACTTTAGCCGCCTTCCAGCTTCGATCGCGCGGAATCTTTCCATTCTTTGCCATCAAGATCAGCACAGCCGATGCAATGCTTACTACGATTGGAGGCGGCGAAGTGAAAGACTTCATCTCTGTCAGGTTGTCCCGATTCAGAGTGTTCAGGGCCGCCTCTGCCGCCTCGAGAGCGGGCAGAGCGCGCGACAAGTCTTTTTGGCAGTCGTCAGTTTTAATCTTCACCTCAGCCTGCTTCTTGGACACCTTCTCCTCTTCTGCATCAGCTACAGCCTTCTCGTCTGCGACGCGTGCCGCATCCTGGTCCACCCTAGCCAGAATCTCATTGGCTGTCTGCTCTCTGGCCGCAACCTCCACTTCCTGCTCGGCTAGCTTTGCTTTCAGATCGTCAACCTGCTCGGCGGTGGACTCCAACTTTTTTAGGCCGTTGTCCAAACGAGCGATTGCCGTTTCCAACTCTGAATCCTTTTTGCCCAGCAGGTTGCGATACAGTTGGATTTGCTCTAGAAATGACTTTGGAGTGGTGTAGTTGTATCGCTTTTCATTCAGCCGATACTGCTCACTGGTCTCATTCACTGACTGGTGCGCATACGCCATAAACTCGGCCGTGGACTGCACAATCTCTGGCGACAGTTGCGGAACTTCTGCCAAGAAGCGTTTGGAAACTGACACCAAGGCCTCTTGTGGCCACTCGTGGAACCAGTCGATGGCTGTATTGTTGACCAGGGCTGGAAACTTTCTACCACGAACTCGCAGTGTGCTGCCTACAGGCGAAAAGCACAGAACCACTTTAAGTTTTAATCGCACTTGGTCGATAAAATAGCGCCAGCAGTTTTCCTTGGTGTCCTGCAAGTTCATACCGCGCACCTCGCCTTTTACAGCGTTAAAAATCGTTTCCAATTCGTCGTCAGTAAAAAGGTCTGGAACTTCGCCAGATGCGAGCATGTCATTAACCAGCACAAGGAAATTCTCTTCCGCAATCTGACCGTCAGTAAGTAAAACATCGTGCGGATGCCTTTCTGGCCCGAGCGCACATATAGCTGGGCGAGGTCGGCACGTAGGTCAGCAATGCCATAACCCTTGCGCAAGGAAATTTGGAACACCTCTAGCGAGGTTAAGAATGCGGCCAGCCGTGACAGAGACTGCTTGCCAGAGCCACCGACACCCACAAGGAGGGCGTTGCCCCTTGGCGACTCGAGGATGCGGCTGATGCGAAGGACGTGCGAGATCGCGTCTTCGAACAGTACCAAATTCATGGCCGCGTTGATCTCATTGTACGACTCGAGCGCCTCAGTGAGCACGTGATCGATGCTCTCCAGCGACTCAACGGCCTGGTATTTTTCGTCACCCATGTTCTTGGCGAAATGGCAGAAGAGCAGAGGACGACGGAAGGCTGCCTCTTCTGAGCCAGTGATGTAGTCACTCAGCATCTTCTTGGCGACGTCTTTACTGATGGACTAAAATAGGGAGTTCACGTTGGAAAAAATATTTTACGCTCGTAAGAATAAAAATGTTTCAATAACTTATTCGACCGCATCAACAGAGGAGTTTCCCTCACCTGGTACTTGGCAATGTCCTCCGAGTCCACTAGCTTGTCACAGTAGACCCTCTCGCACTCGTGCATCCACAGCCGAATGAGATCTAATCGGCCCTTCAGACAGTCCGGCTCGGCGAACAGCATGCCCTGGAAGACAGCCGATAGGTCGCGAAGGTTGAATAGATAGTGAAACTTCACCGCGGTGGGCAGGAAGTTCTGCAACATGCGCTGGTGCAGGCTCAGCGTAGCGTGGACAACGTCTTTCACCGTCTGAAGACGCCTCACCTCGGCTGGGAAATTTTCACCAAGGTGCTGGGAGAGAATGCTGGTGTAAATAGTCTCCAGAGCATCATGGCCCGGCAGGGACATGGCCAAAACTGCGAAGTGACGCTGCAGTCGCGGATTGATTCTAAAGCTGCCAGCCGTGGGGTTCATGCAGGCCACGTACTGAGTGTTGTGCACCTCTTTCAGTGATATCTTCTGTCTGTCGTACCAATGTCCATAATCCATGTGCTGCCTGATGAGAGCGTGGGGCTGCACAGTGAAGTATTTGTCTACCTCAGGCATGTTCATATCGTCCACAAAGTAGATGAGCCGCCGAGTTCCAGGTGGGCCGTAATTCTTTCCCGACTTCTTTTCCAGCGGCCTCTCGAGCACGCGTTGCAGCATCTCTGATGTTGTGTAGAAGTTAAATGGAACATTCGCCACCGTGAAATTGTCCGTTGTTTCTACAAGTTCTTGCAGCTTCTCCTGCATCAGCACCGATTTGCCAGTACCGGCATTTCCAACTAGCATGACCGGATACCGCTTCGCTAGCAGCAGGTCTAAGAGGTACTTCACTCGTACCGTCTCGGCTGTGTGAACCAAGGTGGACTGCAGCGGTACATCCGGGTCAAGCTCAAAATTTGGCACCTTCTTCGACCATGGCTCGAAGCGCTTGGTCTCAAAGTCCAGATAGACATCGAACACGCCGTAGTCCTTCGTCAATTTTGGCATTTTAAACTCGTGTAGGAACCACTTGGAAAACTCGACGCGGTGGTCAACCAACTGGAACATAATTAGTATTGCGTTGTTGATTTACATGGAAAGGAACCCTGCTTATTAAATTAAAAGCATAAGATACGCACCTGATCTTGGAATGTGCATCCACCAAAAGCCCAGATGCATGCGAAACAAAAAAGCGGCTCCATAGCGTCCTTCGTAGCGTCGGCTGTGATGCCATTCTCCGGCGTCATGATGCTCTCAAGTAGGCAGCAAAGCATTTGCACGTGTGATATCTCAGGAATAGGTGTCACCTTCTTGAATTTCGACTTCAGCACGTCTAGGCAGGGTGGTACGTACTTGTCAAACAGTACAGTGAGATTGGCCTGCTCCGTCTGGCCTCCGCGTGCGTTTATCCACGAGGTTACGAAAGGCAGCCAGCCAAGATCCTAAATTAAGTCACATTGAATGAATTATATGAATAATGCATTAATTAAAACTTTTACCTAAGCTATCATGTAATAGATGGTAAGAGTGGTAAGGTGCCTTACCCCAGGATTGATATACAGAATTCCCGCTCGCGACACAGTTGCAGGTGTCGCCGTTCTCAGATGACTGATTTCAAACAGCAGCCGCATAGACGGCGTCAGCGGAATGCGCTCGTTTGACGCCAGCGTTAGCACTTTGTTGTCGTCCATGACAGTGTTCAGCGACTCAATCCACATTGGGTCAATGTCGCCATCCAGGACGATCCATTTGGGCCCGTCGTGAGGCACGTTGGCGAGGTCGCGCATCACCACCGAGAAGATGCCGTCCCGCCACTCCCTCGTGGCTGAGTTGATTACGCCGAACAACTCGTCGTTTGTCACGGCTTTCGGATTAAGATCCAGCGACATTGCCTTCTTCTTCTGGTTCTGATACGTTCTGTGCAGCGTCTTCCACACCTCGCTCTTGCCTGTGCCAGCAAAGCCGTTTATGAAGACGGAATGGCGAACAGCAAACAGCTCTTGGAGCTGCACCACTTTCAAGATAAAATTGTCCTCAGGCTGCAGGTGCAAGTCAAGCGCCGCCTGGCGCACCTGCTTCTCAAAGTCCATGTCGCGCTTCCGCGGTACGTCAAGCGCCGGGAAGAGATCGCGTATGAGGCCCATGAACACTGGCACGTCGTCCGTCACAATCTTTGGTATGTTGAAGTCGCGCAAGGCTCGCATCAAAACCTGGTTCTCCGGCCGGCTAGGATCGCTCCGCTTGAGAGAGCCGGCCACCACTAATACGGACTTGATTGCGCGCAGACCCCAATCGTAGTGGTCCTGTTTTGAGAGCAGCTCTTTGCACAGTTCATACAGTGTGATAAACTTCTTGGCCAGCAGGCGAGCCTCAAGGAAGCCTTCGGCTACGAGCATGATCTCGCAGATCAGGTCAAAGTCGGGCACCACCATAGCGCATGGCCGAAACAGAGCTTTTAGGTTCTCGGGAAGTTCTGTGCGGCCGGCATAGCTGCGGGTTGGTTCAGTGTTTCCTAATGTATAAGGTATAAGTTATATCTGATTATTGGACTGGTCTCAAAACCTTAGAAAATCGGCTCACCCTGGATTCATTGTGATAAAAATTCCCACAGACGTGCTCAAGCTGATTTCCTCGCCAAGGAATCTGAATCTGCCGCCCTCCTGCAACGGCTGCTGCTCCGGCTGACTGGCTGCGAGAGCTTTCAGAGCGTCTTGGATGCACTTCACCTGGACAGCCACCACCGACAGGACCTCCACGGCTATCCGATTAAATTCGTCGAAGCAGCCCCACGCGCCGGACTGGGCAAGGCCCTTGTAAATATTACCGATGGACCGGTAGTCCATCTGCTCCGAGCAGTTGAACACATAGACCATCATGCCGAGCGCGCGGCCAAGGTCTTTGGTTGTCTCCGTCTTGCCCGTACCTAAAGATTAGAGACAAATTGTACGATTGTAAAAGCGTGTTCGAAGAAAACAAATCATAATATCAAAACTTGCGTCCTGGTTGCGAAGCACATTAGAAATTCCAAATCAAAAGAACAATTACCTGCAGGCCCTGCCGGCGCGCCACTCATGTAGAGGTGCAACGACTGAGTCAATGTGATGTAACAGCGATCAGTGAGTGGCGTTATCACCAGGCGAGGCGTGTTGCCAAGGTACTCGTGGTAGTAACGAAATTCGGCGTCGCAAATGTTGGCAAAGCAGTCTCCCTGCTGCTCGTCCCACCTGGAAATGATATTAAACAATGATAAAATGTCAATACTGTTGTCTTGATATGGTAGCTGATTCCACCCGACTAATCTATATTATCAATAGAATACATTTACCTGTGCCTAAGCTGTGAAAGCCACGTGAACGCTTGGGAGTTCTCCACCTTCTGTGCAATCAGCTTGCCAACAATGTCTCTGTTGTGCACATCAATTGTGCAGATGGTCATAATCTTCTGTCTGTCCTGTGCGCTCAATTCTCCAATGAGCAGACTGATTAGAGCATTGAGATTGGCTATCTGCTTCTTGTTGAACTCTTTTAGTGCATTCTCAAAGCCCTCCTCAAGCCGAGAAAAGGCCAAGTTGGTCTCCACTGTCCAGCCGATCTGGGAGCCGCTCAGGGCTACCTGCGCCGGATAGTCGAAGATCCACTGATCGCGCGGCTTCTCTTCGAAGTTGGCCACTGCGTCGCTTAGTGTGTGACGCATTGTATCCCGCATCTCCTTGAGCAGGACGCTGAGCCACATTTCCACCTGACCCTCCAGAGTAGGCTGGCTGCAGAGTTTCACGAATTCACCATCCTTGCTCCACATGGCGTTAGCAGTCTTCGTTGTCTGCCCCTCGCCATCCTCAACAAAGCGCAGCTTAGCCATGCTGTCGAATAGTTTTGTCAGGTGCTTCATCACTAGGACCGGCTCGTTTCCGTGCGACAGAATGTCGAGCAGATCGTTGTGCGAAACAAAATAGAATCTGGGGAAGGCCAAGCGCTTCGTCTCCATGTAGTCCATGAGAGCTTTCTCACACACGGACAGATCCTGCTGCACCTTCTCCAGCCTATCGTACAGTCCATCCTGGTTCGTGGATGCAACAACATTCGTGTAGCGTTCCACTGTTGTGACAATATCTTTGAAGTCTTTGTCGATTGCATCAAAGCGCTGCGAGGACTCAGGCAATTGTTCTCGGATATCCTCCGAGCCAATGAAGATGGACTCCAGGTTAATCCATGTTCGCTGCACCTCCAGGTAGATGGCCAACACTTGATCTGCCGTGGCCAGACGGCGTACCCAATCGCGCACCTGGTCGAGAAAGTAGGCCACGTGCTTGTTAGTGAGCATGTTCTGCAACTGGGCCTGGTTGTCCTCCAGTGTCTCAATAACCTCGTCGCTCGCCTTCACAATTGTGATACCGGTTCGCGGATGCCGCTCATGTTCCAGCTCCATGGTAGTCCAATTGACTTCGATCTCCTTTAGCGTCTTCTCCATGGCCATTTCTTTAACCGCCTTGTCCACAATGTTGCGCACATCTTCCTCGTATCGATGCAGCTCAAGCTGTAGCAGCTGGTGCAATGTCGTACTCTCCGACATTGTGAAGCGGACGCCAGTGGCCTGCATGAGCGCCGCCCAGTGGCGGTCACGTATAGCCGGATTCCTTAGCTCAGTGACAGCTCTCAATGATGTGAGCATGTTCTTCACGTCCGTCTCGCCACCAGCGTAAGCATCCCACGCACGGACAGCGGAATCTAGCTGGCGCAGCAGCTTGGCAAAATTCTTGCATTCCAGGTCCATCATGTCTACATCGACCTGCATCCAAGGCGTCTCTTGCCATGCCTCAATGTTGAATCTAATTGTGAACAGCAAATCCCACAGACTCTTAAGCAGCAGCAGCTCCTTGCGGCACAGGCGGATCAGCTTGAAGTCAGGAATGTTCACCTCAAACAGCCTGCCAGACTCAACTAGTTCGGCTGCTTTCGCCTCGGATTCCGACAAGCGACTGTTCCAAGCATCGATTTCGGCATATGGATCTGAGCAGGTT
This sequence comes from Macrostomum lignano, assembly GCA_002269645.1. NCBI lineage: Eukaryota > Metazoa > Platyhelminthes > Macrostomidae > Macrostomum > Macrostomum lignano. Next base: position 96,391 of record NIVC01002587.1, on the reverse strand, counting down.
CGCTGGAAGGCTGCGCAGCATCTGAAAGCTTCCTGCAGTGCGCGCTGGCTCTGATCGAACTCTGAGGCTTCGGCACTGATGCGTGACACCTGCTGGTTCTGCAGAGGAAGCAGACCTGTGCGCATCTGGGCCGCCATCTTCTTGCAGTTGCTCCAACTCTCCGGCAGTACTTCGAGCTGGTCATGAACCTCCGGAGGCATCTCCTGGCCGTACTCTTTTAGCAGTTCGATAGTCTGCTGCAGCGGTTCGAACATAGCGTCAGTCTGCGCTTGGCGCTCCTTTTGAGCCGCCAACCGAGCCATGACTGCAACTAGCTGATGATAGTCGCCTGGCTGCGGCTCGATTGCCAAAATCTCCTTCGTCTCCTGAATGAAACTGTCCAGATCGCTCAGGCTGTTGATCACGTGATTAACTAAATGATCCTTGAGCAGATGGCTCCACTTGCGCACCGTGTTGAGCAGAGCCTGTTTGAACGGTCGGACGTCCAGACGGAGCCAGCCGTCGAACACGACATGCGGCTCTGTTTCGGCCACTTCGTTGTAGATCTCTTCGAAGCGGTCAATTTGTTCTCGGAATTGGGGCAGAGTTGGTGGCGACTCCTCGACTACGCCCTGCTCGACCTCTTCGGCACTCGGAGTGTGACTGTAGAGCAGAAACTGGCGCAGGAATTCCTGACGATCGTCTGTCCACAGACTGGCGTGCTTGCGGAAGGATTCTCGGTACTTCAACGCTTGAGCTGTTGCTGGCGCCACGTGCTTCTCTACTAGAGAGGTGCGCAAGTCATTCAGCAGCTCGTGGCTCTCCAAATCGGCCTGGTAGTTGCGAAAGTCGGGGCTCTGTTCGGCAAAGTGGCCAGCCACTCGAGCGATAAAGCGGCCCTGGCGGAAGATGTCTCCAAGGAGCGTGTCAACGAGGTCGTAAAACGAATCGGCGCTGTTACGGTCAAGCGACTTGCGGAACTCAATCTGGGCTCGCTCCGTATCCAGCTCCATCTTGATTTCAAACAGCGGCTGCTGGTCGGAACGCGATTCGGTGTGCTTCAGCAGATAGTTGAGACTAGCAGTGACCACCTCAATTAGACCGTCCAACACTATCTGGTCCAATGTCTCTAGGTAAATGCGCCATACGTCGGAGTCGGCCTCGCATTCAAACAGCTGCTGGTTTTCCTGCAAATCAAAATAGTTGCATCAGTTTTAACATGCAATAATCCTCCATCTACCTACAAAAAGTCACCGCAAATCCGCCTTTACTGAGCCAGAAATGCAAAAGGGGCAACTAACCTGCACTAGCTTGTGGACCTCGCGGCCAACCTCGTCTACTTGTCTGTAACGAGCCGCCGTGGTCTCTTCTCGGTCGTCGCACTTGAGCAGGGTCTCATACTTCTCGGGTGTTCTCTCGAATACTGGACGGGCTGCTAGGCCCCGCACAGCCGCCTGCAGCCGGTCTGTGTTAGCGTGTGCCTGAACTATCACTCTGTAGGTTGCGTGCACCAAGTCGCGCAGCTGCTCAATATAGGCCAAAGCGTCCGGACTCTCCCAGGTGACAGAAGTAAGTCCTTGCTCGGCCAGACTCTCAATGGCCTGCATCCGGTCAGCTAGCAGGGCTCGCTCGTAGTGCAGCACCGAGTCCAGGAGGTAGTTGTACCAGCGCACCGTGTTGTACAGGTTGGTGTAGTACACTCGCAGTGTCTCCCGCTGAGCGTAGAGAGCCTCAGCGCCCGTTGGGACTTCAATAGCCGTGGCAACGGAGTTGAGGGTAGCGGTGGAGTCGCCCTCCGCCGCTGGCTGGGAGCTGCCACCGTTCAGTAGACGAATGTACTTCACCTCGCTTAGAGCTGCCACCAGCTGTGGAGCGGTTGCGTCAACTATTATTGTAACTGTGCCCGTCCTTAATAGTTGCCCTCTAAGTTTTCTATTTACAGTCTTGACTCCGCTCGCTTTGCCACCCCTTCTATTTTCGCTCCCCTCTCGTCCGCTAATTGGCTGAGGCGTCTTGGCTATCGCCCCACTCCAGTCTGCCTGCCACCCAGCTTAAGTTGTCTAGCGCGCCAGGGCCGGTCCTCTTAAAATCCTTGTTAGATTGTAAGCCTACCAACAACTCAAGACCTGTGAGACTTGGACAGAGATTGACTTGAATCTTGAGCGATTCTGGCTTGAGCGCTGAGCCCCACTACTTCTTTCTTAAGTAATAGATTAGCGCTGCTTGTCTCGTCCTCCGTCAAGCTTACCTTGGGATCGAAGTTGACCTCCAGGTAGTTGGACTCGGCCTCCCGAGCCAGCAGGCAGTGCCTCAGGTTCATCTCGCACTCGCTGTCGATTCTGTCCTGCCATTCCTTTACCAGTGAGCGATCGAAACTGAAATTTAATGGAGTGAGCAAATAAATGCGCAGCTTTCTACTTGCAGTAGTTGACTAGAATATTTACGTGGCATATAAGGATCGAGAAATATGATTCCACTTACTCGTCAAGATAGTTAAGAAGTTCGTCCTTTTTCTTGAGCACGATCTGGCCTTTCTCTGTATCCAATGAGCTGAAATTTTCGTTGTTGGCAAGTTGGCAATAAAATCCATCAGCAGAAACGAATGAAATCAACTAAAATTTATTGGGCAGTCAGTGTGCTCGTTGAGTTGCGGTGACTTCAGGAGAAGCAAAATGGCTGAGTAAAATGTACCCAAAAAGCACGACAATATTTTGTGATGCGGGAAAGCAAGGTTTTTAGGTGCTGGATATTTCTTCAAGGAATCTTCCTGCGTCCTTAATTCTTTGCATCAAGATGCTTTCTCGCGTGCAACTTCACTGTAATAAAACAATAAACTCTAAATTATAGAGAAAAAGGTGCACTGCTCAGCAACTTAAAAATGGGAGACAAAAGATAGGCAGCGAGTGTCGGTCAGTCTGTCAATCGCCTACAGGTGGCGTCTGAGGATTCAAACAAAAGTTTACCAAGTCTCTCCATTTGGTCGGCGAAAACCCGACTGGAAAACTGGAAAAAGCGGAGAGAGTTTGCACAAAATCTTTAAGAAGCAGCGGAAAAGCTTTTATAGTTCAATAAAGGCAGAAGGAGAGAGATAGACAGGCACAGTCAGAACGGTCACCGCTGTCTGTCACTCAAACACTGCGACTATCAGTAGCCCCTCGGAGGAATTAAATTTGAGCAGAAAAAACTTTCAAAGGGCAGGGAGAAGAGGCGGGTAGGGCGGCGGGCGAGTCAAGTGAATTGAATGACAAATATGAATCAAAATGGCCTGTTGCCAGTGTGTGTGTGTGTGTGTGCGTGTGTGTGCTCAGTGGCTCGTTTGTTAGCAATTCAAAAGATAAAGAGAAGGTAGACCACAGGCACTACTAGGAGGGTGAGGGGCGGCCTATGTGTACAGAGCAAACGAGGCGTTGGCAACGAAGAGCGATCAAAGAGTGCGGGGGCAGAAGCTGTCGCTAAATTGCATAATTGCATAATTGTAGAACTGCTCTCTCGGCCATAGACAATAAAGCCAATCAAAGCTGCTGTCACAGAACTACTCTCGGCCATAGACAACTACATAGCCTGCTGCCAGTGTGTGTGTGTGTGTGTGTTTAGTTAGCTCGTTTGTTAGCCATTCAAAAGATAAAGAGAGGGGGAGACCACGGGCGCTAGGAGGGTGGGGGCGGCCTCTGTGTACAGATCGGGCGGCACTGGCAACGAAGAGCGATCAAAGAGTGCGGGGCAGAAGACGTTGCCGCTAGTAATTGCATAGTCGTAACTCTAATAGAAATATAAACGTTTGCTCATGCTTAGTGATATCATAGTAGAATAACAAGTTATAATCCGTTAACGATTGACGTATGAGTAAGTACGACATGTTGCCAAATGTTTTAATAATAAAAGATTAGCCGATATTTGTATGAACTGTATAATAAAAGGAAGGCATCATTCTGCAATTCTGTAACACGGGAAATGACATTTGCATCATTCCATTGTTTCATCCGCCCCTTCACAATCATTCATTCCGCTGTTTCATCCGCCCCTTCACAATCATCATTCCGCTGTTCTATCCGCCCCTTCACAATCATCATTCCGCTGTTCTATCCGCCCCTTCACAATCATCATTCCATTGTTCCATCCGCCCCTTCACAATCATCATTCCATTGTTCCATCCGCCCCTTCACAATCATTCATTCCGCTGTTTCATCCGCCCCTTCACAATCATCATTCCGCTGCTTCATCCGCCCCTTCACAATCATCATTCCGCTGTTCTATCCGCCCCTTCACAATCGTCATTCCGCTGCCTCCTTGGCTCTCAGAGCCTCTACAGAAGCGCCTCACCCTTTATCAAGAAACCGCAGCTCTTCAATCGGCCGTTTGATCCGCCGGCGCAGCTCGGTCGACCATTTGAGCGCGCCGGCCACCTGCGGCAGGTTTCGGTGCACGGCGTAGCGGCCGTGCTCGGCCCGGTGCCGCAGCTGCCCATCGTAGATGGCCTTACAGGTCTCCAGCTCGGCGTCTATCTTGGACAGAATATCGGCGAATGACTCGGCGATGGCCTCTTGAATAAATGGCTGTGCTTTCAGCGTCGAGTAGACGGCTGCCAGCTGGGATGGAGCGGAGATGGGGGGATTATATCGAACTCATGACCAATGAACAAGGACTACCGAACTGTACGAGTATCGAGGGTCTTAATAATAAAACATTTTTGGAATAGTAAATTTGCAATTTCGCCTGTTCATATCGCCATCAATTAATGAGGCAATGCGAGTGTAGTTCGTACAAGCAAAATTACTGCTTCTGTAAGTGAACTGCTCTCGGCCATAGACACTGAAGCCAATCAAAGCTACAGACCACTACAGAACTGCTCTCAACCATGGACAATGAAGCCAATCAAAGCTACAGACCACTACAGAACTGCTCTCAGCCATGGACAATAGAGCTAATCAAAGCTACAGAATACTACAGAACTGCTCTCGGCCATAGACAATGAAGCCAATCAAAGCTACAGACCACTACAGAACTGCTCTCGGCCATAGACAATGAAGCCAATCAAAGCTACAGACCACTACAGAACTGCTCTCGGCCATAGACAATGAAGCCAATCAAAGCTACAGACCACTACAGAACTGCTCTCGGCCATAGACACAGAAGCCAATCAAAGCTACAGACCACTACAGAACTGCTCTCGGCAATAGACAATGAAGCCAATCAAAGCTACAGACCACTACAGAACTGCTCTCGGCCATAGACAATGAAGCCAATCAAAGCTACAGACCACTACAGAACTGCTCTCGACCATAGACAATTGAAGCCCATCAAAGCTACAGACCACTACAGAACTGCTCTCGGCCATAGACAATGAAGCCAATCAAAGCTACAGACCACTACAGAACTGCTCTCGGCCATAGACAATGAAGCCAATCAAAGCTACAGACCACTACAGAACTGCTCTCGACCATAGACAATTGAAGCCCATCAAAGCTACAGACCACTACAGAACTGCTCTCGGCCATAGACAATGAAGCCAATCAAAGCTACAGACCACTACAGAACTGCTCTCGGCAATAGACAATGAAGCCAATCAAAGCTACAGACCACTACAGAACTGCTCTCAGCCATGGACAATGAAGCAAGACAATCAAAGCGAAGCCACTGCATTGACTTAGATAAAGCCGATAAAATTTTAATACCTTGAGTTTGAATTCCTTTTAAGACAGTAGATATTGACGATTAAAAAACGTGAGAAATATTCTTCTTACCTTGAAGATAGCCTCCAGCCCTGAGCAGTCGTGGAAGGCTATGGAATAAATAGTTGCCAAGCGCCTGTACAGCTCCATAACGTTGCCCATGAGGAAGTCATAGTCAGCTTGGAAGCCCTGCATGGTGAAAAAATTGTATCTGCAACTGTTCCTTTATTTTTAGTGAATGGAATTCATTGGAAATTAGCATCTTAGCTCTCTCCTTTCTGCCATTTCCATTCTCATCTGATATCTGTTATCTCTGCTCTCATCTTTCGTCTCCGCTATTTCATTCTCATCTCATCTCTGATCTCTACTATCTCTAATCTCACCTCTAATCTCTGCTATATCCATTCTCATCTCTGTTATCTATTTCGTCTCACTCCCTCGTGCATCTCACAGACCTCGTCAGCGGGGTCCATGCAGTTGTACTTGGGCTCGCTGAGCAGCTGGTAGCTCTGCTGAAAGTCGCCAGCCACAGTGCGCAGCTGGTCGCTCAGCAGGTTTCCCTTCCAGCCGCCGAACTCGACCTTCTCGAGCTTGGCGAACTCCAGCCAGGTGGCCAGCACCAGCCGGATCTGCTCCAGGCGGGCCCTGAAAGCGTCGAACCTCGAGAAGGCCATCGAGTGGCTGAAGCGCCACAACAGCACCGGCTGACTGCCCGACTTCTCAAAGTACTGCGGCAGTTGGTC
>NIVC01002587.1:0-85000 GCA_002269645.1 Macrostomum lignano | reverse complement strand
AAGACATTTCGGTGTCAGACATTTCGGTGCCAGACACTTCGGTGCCAAGACATTTCGGTGTCAGACATTTCGGTGCCAGACACTTCGGTGCCAGACACTTCGGTGCCAAGACATTTCGGTGTCAGTCACTTCGGTGCCAAGAGACTTCGGTGTCAGACATTTCGGTGTCAGATACTTCGGTTTCAGAGCAAGTGGAAGCTTTACAGAAATAGGAGGGTTGCAAAGAAGTGTTTTTACTTTTAATTTTAAATATTTATAGCTTATGGAGCGGATGTACTGATATTATTCAAATATTGCCGAAATTTATTTGTGTTTTACTGTATTCTAAGAAAGAACAATTAAAACTGTGTGTAATTTCTGTACTTACTTACTAAATATTCATAGAAACTTGTTTCGTAGAAGCATTTGCTAAACTTTTGAAAGCAGTATAACAAAACATTGCTTATTATTTAATCTATTATGCAATTGTTGCATAATTGTCGATTCACATCAATAAAAAAAATAAAATGACACAAAAGTAAATTAAGCCGCAGTTCACTAACACTTAAGCTTAGTAGGGCCCTACAACCAGGCACCGAAGTGACTTGACACCGAAGTGTTCGGCATTGGCCATGCCACGGCCACCCCCTGCTCAGCCCTCAAATCGCAGCCGTGGCTACTCACTCTTTCCAATCCAGCGTCCAAAACTCCGGCTTGACTTGCTCGCCGAGTCCGGCAGGCCGCTGCGGAAATGGCAGCAGCGTCCGGCCGTGCGTCTTCGCCTCCAGGATGCTGGCATCCCGGCTGATGCGGCCCAGCTGCTGGCTGATGTCGTCCCGGATAAGCTGGGACCATTCCAGCTGGTTTCGATCGTTCTCAAGGACTGGCACAGAAATCTGATATTGATGCGCGTTTTTTAAAGTTCTTATTCCATGTTCAGAGTTTAAATTTCAGTGATTTTTTAAGCACAAAAAGGCCAACCCAATAGCAATTTTATAGGCTTTTAGTACTATACAGAAATTAATAATTAATTTATCTCCCGAAATTGGCTCTGAACATATTAGAGTAGGCCTAGCCTATTTATCTCATCTTTGAAAGATGAAATAATTCATTTTAAGCAAGATACTTTGACACTTGTGAATTATGTTATAGAATAACAATGTTTCATAGGATATTAAGAAATCAAAATTATTTCAGGGTACTTAATAATTAAATAATGTCAAAATATTACGAATTGAACCAAATTGACTTTAAATAGCAATGCATCAATTTCCCTATCACTGAACTTAGACAACTAATCTCCTATCAGAGGACTAAAATGAATACTAAATACTAGTATATAGAAAGTAAATATATTGAAGCAACAAAATCAATCTTTGTTAAATGGCTCCTAGAAAAAAGTGCTTAACTATATATGGCAAATGCTAATTTCATTATGTTTTAAATGGATAATAAAGCAGCTAGTTCAAATTCAAATTCAGCTAGTGAACCAAATTCAAACTTAGTAAGCATGCTTCTAAAAAGCAAATATTAAAGTATTAAACAATATGTCGGTTAAAAAATCTAAATAAAATCATTGAAAATCAAAAGCTTAAACATACCTCCTTAAGAGCAGTAATGCAAAAACTTAGGACATTTGGGGGAAGCTCAGCATAGAAAATCTGTCGCTGCAGTTCTTTTGTTGGTGTATCAGGTAATAGCGCAAAATTTGGATTACAGTTTCTGAAAAACACAATTTTCGACAGTCCTTTTGTATTTCCAATAACGTTTGTTGATAAACTAAGAAGTCCTCCTGTTGACAGGACAAAAAATAAGTTTGGAACTGTACTTCCAGCAGAAAAAAATTCTGTAATTATCTTAATGGTTTTTTCATCGGCGCATAAAAACTTCTGCCATTTCTCGAGTTTGATACGAAACGACTTCTGTACTTGTTGGGCAATGTATGCCAACCTTCGATCAACGCTTTTCGCTTCTTCGGCCTCTTCTTTAGCCATTTAGTCGAAGAAATTAATTATGCATTCATGATAATTTAACAAGTACGTGTCTTAGCCATATGGCCCTCAGTAAAGCACAATAAACATTTCAAACCTCTTTATTTCAAAAGTTTGCCAATTTTTCTAAATTTATGTAACTTATGGCAACCGTATCTAACGATGAAAAATACGAGCAAATAAATGCCGGAAAAATCTTCCTTATGTAGGAACCTTGGGTTGGAGTTATTTGGTTACAAAAAATACACGTAGAATTTAAAACTACTTAAAGAAGCTTAAAATTCCAAGTAATATAAAAATTTACTTCATGGAGCTATTTTGAAGACTTGCAGTTTTTCTGAAGGCTGGGTTTTTTTAAGCTGCGACTGTTATACCGGGGAATAATATGAATGTTCTCACAATGAAAAATTGAAATATTACCTAGTACAGTATTCCGTTAGATATAATACTTTTGCCAGTTTTTGGAATAAATAAAAATTTTTGTGGTCCATGGCAGCAGAGTTAAAGAGGTATATTTTTATTCATTATTACCATGCTATTTGTCAGAATTTTTACCAAATAAGAGTAAACCTAGTCGTAAAGTCATTAGCAAAGAGACTAAGGACTTTTCTTCTCCCACATTTAAGGTACTACATTTCGAAAAGAATGAATTACTTACTTAAACCAGGGGTAGGATTGCTCCGTAATCTCCGTTATCCGGCCCGCTCAAGATTATGCCTGTCTGCAGCTCTCTTCTCTCCTCTCCTCTCCCTTCTCCTCTCCTCTCCTCTCTCTTCCTCTCTCCTCTCCTCCCCTCCTCTCTTCTCTCCTCTCCTCTCCCCTCTCCTCTCCTCTCTCCTCTCCTTTCTCTTATCTCTCTTCCCTCTCCTCGATCTTTGATCCCCTCCTCCTGGCCCGCAGTCATGCGCTAGGTTCTCTATCTGGCCCTTGATACAAAGTAATTTCCGACCGCTGACTTAAACCGAAAATTCATTAATATCCGATACAATCGAAACTAACAAGATCTCTTGATAGTGCAGAGCAAGTCTGACGAATATAGATACTTCATGTCATAATCTTTATTAGTATATTTAAATTTTGTTAACCTGACACCAACATGATATTTCCTGTTTATTGTCCATTGTCCATTCCTACTCAATTAGTTCTTCTGAAAACTTCAGGAACTTTCTATTTCAGGTACACAAGGAAGCGATCAGCATCATGCTGAGCTCCACCCTTCTGCAGCAATGGTCTTCTACTCTTGGTATAAATTAAAGCTGGGCTGCGTCCACTCCACTTTGCGTTAGCCCAAGGACAAGGATCTCGGCCATCGGACACCATCCAGAAGGCTCTATCTCCTGGGCAGCCATGGTAGCTAAAGCTGATGAAGAAGCTGCGCTTGATTGCAGCGTGGCCTCTGATCGAAAAGTAGTTGAATTTACTACCAACAGGATAGGGATAGCTCGATACGACACGCTCCTTGCTAAACCAGTTCTCCTTGTTAAGCTTGGATCGCTTGGTAGAGATGTCAAACACAACCTGGGCTACCATTCGACTGCCGGCACGCATTTCTGCTACGATGTAGTGCTTTCCAGTCCTAGCATTCAGTGTGCTGAGACTGTCGATCAACTCTGAACGGAATACGCTAGGCAGATTGCCACTCTTTGGAACTCTGCTCTTGATGGCGCTGTTCAAGAAGGTTGCAGCGGCTTTTTGATTCGAGTTGGCTTTGACAGTGAAGAGCAAAATCTTGCTGGGCTCTGCAATTGATTAATTAAACATATTGTCTTCTAGAAGGATTTCGAAAGCGAATTCAAAACGGGTTATCGTGCATTTTTGGTGAAATTTACCGAACTCGAACGCTTCGGAAATTGCTGGAGCCGAACTGCTTGATGGTCGCTTGAATCTCATGTACACCAGGAAATTATCGGCCGACCTGGCGCTGCCGCTCTGGAAGCGAACGTTCTGGTAGGCCGAGTAAACTAGCACGGGGGTTTTTCCTCGCCAGTACTGATTTGCCCATGGGCAAGGGTCCTTTTTATCTGACACCATGAAGGCTCCGATGTCGCCTGGGCAGCCTGCGTAGTGGTAATTGACGAAGAAATAACGTTTAATAGCTGCATGACCTGCAACGGAGAAGAAGTTGAAGTTGGTGTGACCGATCCAGAACGGCCTGCTGGAGATGAGCCTCTCTTTGCTAAACCAGGACAACTTGTTCAGGCCTCGAGGATTGCCGTCGAATACAAGCTGGGCTACTGTACGTCCAGCCTTCCTCATCTCTGCCACAATCTCCCAGCTACCAGTGGAGGCTACAGTTGCCATCTGATCGACCAGGTGAGACCGGTACACATCTGGGAGGGAGCCGTCACGGGGTGCTGGATAGTTTTGCTCCGTGGTGTAAGTTTTATAGGCTGAAACTCCGATGTTTGCCTTGATGGTGTACAACACCAGCTTGTCGCCTTCTGCGGATGACGGTATAGGTAAATTTTTATAATGAAATGCGCAGTTCAGGAACAGCACGCGACCATTGACTCACCGAACCAAAACTCCTTCGGGTACGGTCTCGTTGCAGCATTGATGATCGGCAGGCTGACCCGGCTGAGAGAGAACTGCATGTCCTTGGCCTGGCCGAAGAATGTGAATCTGAGCGAGGCCCTCAGACTGCGACTGCGTTCGCCCTTGAATCGCAGCGACTGAAGCAGGCGCCTGCAAATGCTGCGGCGTTTGCAGCTGAATCGAACCACCGGAGAATCGCCCTTGCGCCACTCGGCCAGGACGCTCACCTGGGGACACTTGGACTTGCAAGCTGGCTGTCGCATCTGGACCTTGAAGCGTTTGATCTGAAACATGTGCCACTGCCTGCGGGACGTCTTTGGCAGCTTCATATGGCTGACGATCTTCAGCGGCACGTTGAAGTAGTAGCCGTTTCCTAGGGGATCTCGTAGCACCCTCGACCGGCTTGGCAACTGCATGGCAACGAAGGGCTGGACGATGCGAGCATCGCCGTACTTGTAGCAGCGCAGCCGACTGCCTTTGTAGACCAGACTAGGCGCCCGCTCCAAGCTGCTGGCCTGATTCTCCACAAGGCTGGCCAATGCTACTGACGTTAGTAGCATGAGGCAGCAGCACAGCTGCAGGTTGCTCGACATGACGATCTGTCAGGCGTGGTGTGTTTACGGTAGTTAAACCAACATGAAAAGCGAGACATAACTGTTTCAGGAAAAGCATGCAAATTGTTCGTCTTACCGATACGGAAATTTCTCGATTTCAAGCGCGTCTGTGAATGTCGTAAAGAAGGCTGTCAATTTTTAACTCTTAGTGCCTGAAAGACTGGAATGACATGTTGTATAAATAAAGAACTTCTGGCCCCTGGAGAGCGATCGCTTGCTGCCCACGCAGAGGATAGTCTTCAAACAACATCTGGGAAATGGGGATTCTAAACTTGGCAAAATCCATGGACTCCTAGATGATGTGGACTGGAAAACGAAAATAGGAAAAAGCCGTATTCACATGGTGCGCGCCTTGGTGTCATCCGGCACCAAGCTGGTTGGTTGGGTGAAGTCACCCCACCAACCAGGCGTGCTGGAGCCTGAGTACGAACGCACCCCGATCCGGCTCTCGATCCGATTGATTGAAATCCATCCATTGAATGGTGCGCAACAGCCCTTATCTGCTTGCTTCTTCTTTGCGGAATAAAAAGATATCAATCTTTTAAACATTTTCCTATACTCGTATCCAAATAAGGTAGTTACTTAAACCAAATCTAAAATTGACTAAAAAATCAATTTTTTTTACAATTTTAGAGCTTAGCTTTCAGTCCACATTTTCTAGAAGTCCATGATAGAGCTGGGACGGGGCAGTGGGCTAATCCACAGGTGCGAGACGTCGCTGAGATAGCCGCGTCCCCTTGCGTCTCTGCCATCGATTCAGTTCTTCACTGGCTCCAGCTGCGATACGGGAATCCTGAGCCCGCCTCCGACCGAAAAGGACCAAAAAAAACGAATGCATTGATATGATATGCAATCAAGAAGCTTCTGAGGAAAACTTAATCGACAAGTTTGGATAGCTCTCAACATTGCCTTCGTGTCCGCTCAATATCTCTGCTAAGGGCTAAGGCTCTAAAAGGCGATCAGTTGAAATTAAAAAAAATTGTGCTTGAATTTCTGCTGCTAAAGACAAAGGAAATTCGCTTTGGTCTTTTAGCTGGGCTAAAAAATGATTCATTCTTTCTGAGGAATTCTGTATTAACAGTAGAACTACCAAGAGGGGGGGGGGAAATTCCCCCTCCTGACAATTTTTTTCGCTGCGCCGGAACGGAGCAACGCAGGCACACGAAATTCAAGAACACGGGCTAACTTTTTGTTGCGCACCTTCTCAAACAAGAATCAAGTCGCCAGCCCTTCGGACCGTCGAGATATTCGACGATTCTGCCAGAAGGTCGGATTTTTCCCATAAGTGCTAGTGTATTCAGTACACCCCTGTGCGCCAATTAGCACTGCGCCTCAGTGCAGCCTTGCCAAGTCTCCAAAACAGTGGGCAAGAATCAACCGCCAGACATTCTCAGCTAGTCTCTCAAGCATTCCGTCATCATCCCGACGCCGTCGGCTCCTTCAACAGATTACACCAGGTGACTATGGACAGCCTGATAAGAATTCCTCTAGTTTCGCTGATCAAGCCTCGATAGTGGGCAAAAATCAACTGCTGGACATCCTCAGCTAGTCAGTCAAGCATTCAGCCATTCTCAAGGAATCAACTGCTGGACATCCTCAGCTAGTCAGTCAAGCATTCAGCCATTCTCAAGGAATCAACTGCTGGACATCCTCAGCTAGTCAGTCAAGCATTCAGCCATTCTCAAGGAATCAACTGCTGGACATCCTCAGCTAGTCAGTCAAGCATTCAGCCATTCTCAAGGAATCAACTGCTGGACATCCTCAGCTAGTCAGTCAAGCATTCAGCCATTCTCAAGGAATCAACTGCTGGACATCCTCAGCTAGTCAGTCAAGCATTCAGCCATTCTCAAGGAATCAACTGCTGGACATCCTCAGCTAGTCAGTCAAGCATTCAGCCATTCTCAAGGAATGTTGAGGCTTGATCGGCGAAACTAGAGAAATCCGAATCAGGGTGTCCATAGTCACCTGGTGCCACAGCTGTTGAGGGTCCAGAAGCTCCACTTGGGTGAAGGCTAGTGACCAACGAAGTCAGAACTTATGCAGACACGTGTTCGACGTGCTGATGGAATTTGGAGACTTGGCAAGGCTGCACTGAGGCGCAGTGCTAATTGGCGCACAGGGGTGTACTGAATACACTAGCGCTTATGGGAAAAATCCGACCTTCTGGCAGAATCGTCGAATATCTCGACGGTCCGAAGGGCTGGTGACTTGATTCTTGTTTGAGAAGGTGCGCAACAAAAAGTTAGCCCGTGTTCTTGAATTTCGTGTGCCTGCGTTGCTCCGTTCCGGCGCAGCGAAAAAAATTGTCAGGGGGGGTCAATTTCCCCCCCCCCTCTTGGTAGTTCGACGGGCGGAAAAATGGCTTGGTATTCCTACTGTTAAAACACGCGCGATATAAATTTTGAAGCCTTCCTCAGTGATGCCGTCGAAAATACAAAAATTTGCCGATTTTGTCAGCGTTTTCTTGGCGTTTTCTTTTCAACTAGGGGTCACAATTTCCAGCAAGCCAAGTTGTTCAGTGACTGGCACCTGCTCTGTGACTGGCACCTGCTCTGTGACTGGCACCTGCTCTGTGACTGGCACCTGCTCTGTGACTGGCACCTGCTCTGTGACTGGCACCTGCTCTGTGACTGGCACCTGCTCTGTGACTGGCACCTGCTCTGTGACTGGCACCTGCTCTGTGACTGGCACCTGCTCTGTGACTGGCACCTGCTCTGTGACTGGCACCTGCTCTGTGACTGGCACCTGCTCTGTGACTGGCACCTGCTCTGTGACTGGCACCTGCTCTGTGACTGGCACCTGCTCTGTCTGTGACTGGCACCTGCTCTGTGACTGGCACCTGCTCTGTGACTGGCACCTGCTCTGTGACTGGCACCTGCTCTGTGACTGGCACCTGCTCTGTCTGTGACTGGCACCTGCTCTGTGACTGGCACCTGCTCTGTGACTGGCACCTGCTCTGTGACTGGCACCTGCTCTGTGACTGGCACCTGCTCTGTGACTGGCACCTGCTCTGTGACTGGCACCTGCTCTGTGACTGGCACCTGCTCTGTGACTGGCACCTGCTCTGTGACTGGCACCTGCTCTGTGACTGGCACCTGCTCTGTGACTGGCACCTGCTCTGTGACTGGCACCTGCTCTGTGACTGGCACCTGCTCTGTGACTGGCACCTGCTCTGTGACTGGCACCTGCTCTGTGACTGGCACCTGCTCTGTGACTGGCACCTGCTCTGTGACTGGCACCTGCTCTGTGACTGGCACCTGCTCTGTGACTGGCACCTGCTCTGTGACTGGCACCTGCTCTGTGACTGGCACCTGCTCTGTGACTGGCACCTGCTCTGTGACTGGCACCTGCTCTGTGACTGGCACCTGCTCTGTGACTGGCACCTGCTCTGTGACTGGCACCTGCTCTGTGACTGGCACCTGCTCTGTGACTGGCACCTGCTCTGTGACTGCATAGCACCTGCTCTGTGACTGGCACCTCCTCTGTTGCTGACGTTCCTCCCTACAGCGCCTCCACTGTAATTTTCAAAGAACAAAATAAACATCGTAATTTCAAGGACTGCGAAGCAACTGTCAGGGCCTGCTGCGCTGCGATGCGGACTAACCGTGTATCAGGACTAAACAATGTCTCAAGCAACATAAACTATCTTAAATTTGCCGGTACATGCTTTAATTTGCACGAATCAAATCTGAAGCGGAAGAAATAGTCAATTAAACGGTGCTGTTAGCGCATCATCAGTGTGACTCACGGCAAACAAAACAAAAGTGCTATCTGCTGCTGGTTAAACAGCAATAATTCCATGTGTTTATTGACAATGTGCTTCTTTGTGGACGCATTTTAACTGCTCCGCGTGACTGTCACAGTAATTGCCTCTTCGCTGCACAGTGGAAATTCAAACACAGGTGTGTACACTATATACGCTCGTTAGCGAGAAACGTTTTAAAGTTACTTGTACAGAATTTTAAATATCAAAGCCATTTCAAACAAAATAAGCACAATAACCAGCCCTCACGTAAAAGAGTCACATAAAATAGAGGGCAAGGACCGCTAGAAGTTGTCGTTGGACAGGACGTAAAAACTCGTGTTCTATAGAAAAGTTTCAAAGTCTCAATTTTTCTTTAAAATTCCGCTTAAAGTGCATTGATGAGATAGAAAGTCTACATTTTAAGTACTTCATGGACTATTTCTTACCTGTCAGCTAGCGTGCGCTTAATTTGAGTTGCCACTGGAGCCAGAGCCAGACTGGTGTCAGACGCGCAAAATTACCGTACTTCTTGTCTCTCTAGCATACTTTTGTCTAGAAAGTGCACACAGTACGTAAGCTTTTCCCGATTCCAGCAGAATCTATACATCAAGTCAATTTTACAACAGGGAAGCCCCTGAATGTGAGATGTTGACAATTTAGTACTACAATACAAAACTGTTAGGCTCCCAACTTCAAGCCAAATTGAGTGATACGTCATGATGCAGCGTTAACTTCTAGTGGTCATTGTACAGGAGGCATGAATGGGATAACTACCAAGGGCTAGCTACCAGTATAGAACACTACAGAAAACTGGCTGTGAAATCTACTCCACAGCTCAGTGATCAATTAGTCAAAAAATATGCGCTCTTATTGTTAAAGAAGAAACAGAAAAATACAGCGAACAATAAAAGAGAGAATAATCTAAAACAGACAGAAATAGAAGAACATAAACATAAATAAATCTAATTTGAGTCTGCTGATCACAGCGTGTTGCGGCAATACAATTCAGCTTTGTACAGGTAGGCGCTGCTTAAATCACAATTGCACTGCTGTTCAATAAGTCCAATCAGATTAAAATAGACTCGATTCCTAGAATTGCAACAACGAAAAAGGTTGCTATAGATAAAATACGATGCAATTAAATGGGCGTGAGTTCGGGCAAAAATGACAACACGAGTCTAAGTCTTATGAAGAGAAAAAGTTCAAAGAAAATAAGTTTATAGCGGCAATTTTTAAACAGAAAAGTTATATATAGCTATTCAATTAGAAATTAACATGCCACTGCACTGTCAAAAAACATGCAAAGAAACAGTTTACTTTAATGCTTATTATAATATTGTAGAGTGCTGACTGTGGTTAATTTACTGTGAATTAATTATAACGATAATACAATAAGTATGATATTAACAATAATAATTAATATTACTGAAATATTGATTACTATAATAATGATAATATAATAATAAAATTTTCGTCGAAGATAAAAGATGTAAAAGATGTAATTTAAGTGTAATTTAAAAGTTAATAAAACATTTTGTTTCAATGATTCATTCGTATAAATGAATGCAATCTGGGGCCGTTCTCTCACAATGGACGCTATAACTTGTCTTGTGGTTTGTTTAGTCTTGTTTTTTTTTAATTACCTAAGAGCCATCTCATACTTGCGTACAAACGACAATTAAGATTGATCCTAATCCAGGGTTCCCAGATAATCCACCTGCTTGAGCTCTAGAGCGGGAATGAGGCGCGTTGAGTGAGAAAAATAGGTGAATAGGCTGAATAAAATTGTGTGAGGTAATGTACACAGCCCCACAATGGGCCAATGAGCATTGAGTGTCAATATAGCAGTGTCGGAGGGGAGCATTGACATGGAAGGGAAGCGATGACGCAACAAATTTATCGGCAGTCAAAGGTTAAAGAGAGTCTTTATAAAGTACAAATTGAACACCTAATTAGTTTAGCCAATATTCGCGCCCCTCCATAGGGCAGAGATCCATCGAGGCCGTCAGACAATATTGTCGTCGCCATTGTTGCCGTTCGTGGCGTTCATTCCGGCGAAGGCGGTGTGCCGGTGATCCGGCTCCAGCTTGGTGTCGTCCAGCTCCTGCAGCCGCTTGTGCCGGTAGATGCTCCACAGCTCGCAGGCCAGGTCGCCCGCCACAATGTCGCCGCAGTTCATGGCAATCAGGCGGAAAATGAACACCCCGTCAACGCGGAGATAGTTTTCAACAAACTTGCGACTTGTGGTTTTGTCTGTGTCCTTCAGCACGTTCATAATTTTCAGGTACTTCCGTATGAAGTTCAGCCGGCGCCGCGCGAAGGCCATGCGGAAGAACCAATTCACAAAGGAGGTGAGCGTCACAATGCTGACTAGAACGTGCCAGAACCATAGGAACACGTAGATCTTCTCCAGGAACATGTTCAACGGCAGGACGCACTGCAGGGTGTAGCTGAAACATTTAGGCAAGCAGGATTGTATTTGGGCTCCGACGACATCGTCCGATAACCAGCACTGAGGCAATTTCGTCATTCTGCTGACTTCTGAATACTGTACGCAGCTGGGCACTCAAACACGCGCTCACACAGGGTGTACAACGGTCTTGACTTTCTAATCAACAGGCATGTACACTTTCTGCTGCCTCAAGGGCTGACCACGCACGGGAAATGAACCAAGGGCCGTTCGAGAGTCGCGAGAGTCGCACGCGTACTTTACCACTGAGCTGCTCTTTTGGCTACTCTTAGTAGTGTTGAGTAGTGTTAAGAAGACTTTTTGTGAATGAACTGAACAGTTCAGTGCTTAAGGTTTTCCACCTAAGCCAGTCGACACACCCAAATAGTTGGCAACAAGTCACTCTGAGCTACAAAGCTCTAAGCCTTTGTATACACTGGCCCCAAAGAGTCGCCGGTCACGTCGCCAGCATGCAGTCGCCTCCGTCACTCAAACTTCTCGCCACAATCCCCTATTTCCTTATGTTGCTTCTGTATTGTTGGTTCACGACTGTTTGCTGCCAAGTTTCTTCCTTGCCTGCCTGCTTGCCTCGTTGCTTTGCCAATTGTTTCACCCAGCCTATACTGGCTTTCCATCCTCATTTCCCTAGCGGGAGCAATGATTGATTTCCTGAGGGTGAGGCCTCACCTTTGCCTCATTTTAGCCTGCTTTTTTCCGGCGCTCTACTAGGGGCGTGGCTTATTAAGATTGCTTGCAAGCAGCTCACCGATGTGACGCTTAGGCTCAGACTTACAGGTGTACAAATCGATTTCGCACTTCTGTTACTGATACCTGAGTAACAGTGGGTGTTTCTGAATTTAACCCTGAATGCTTTTGCTCCCTGATATTGCAAAAGCTTTTTGGCTAAGGCTTGTGACGCTCTTTGGGCATTTTTTTGGATCGTCGTCCCAAGTAGTAGCCAGGTTATTCTCGTAGATCACATCCCAACGAAGCTAATGGTCCCCCATTCCAAGATCTAAAGTCCCACATCCGAGGTCCCAGATCCGAGGTCCCAGATCCGAGGTCCCACATCCGAGGTCCCAGATCCGAGGTCCCACATCCGAGGTCCCACATCTGAGGTCCCAGATCCGAGGTCCCAGATCCAAGGTCCCACATCCGAGGTCCCAGATCCAAGGTCCCACATCCGAGGTCCCAGATCCGAGGTCCCAAGTATGAATGGATCCAAGTATCACAGATTCCAGACAAATCTACGAGCTGCAGTCTTGCCAGATGAATCTTCCCACTTCACTATAGCAAATTAGCACCGCAAATTAGAGTCACAATGCGATTCCCCAATAGGCTGTGCAAATTTGCTAACAAAAAGCTCTGTTTACGCCTTGCCTCGAGGCCTCACCTCACATGCTTGGGTGCTCGCGCCCGTGCCATGCAGCCACTTCTTGTAACGCTCCCAGCTGCGTCCTGTCCCTCTCAAGACCCCGTCTTCTCTCTCCCCCCTTCAAGGCCCTACTCATTTTGGTCATTCACAATAATTTTTGCGCCCTCCCCGGTTGGCATCGTTTACAGCGTGGCCGCCTGCTGCATCCAGGCCGACGGCTATTGTTGTCGAGGTGAAGGGAGAAAAAGGGAGATGGGAGAGAGAGACTGAGGGGGGGAGGCGATGGGCAGAGTTGCGGATAGCGCGGATGCATCATAGCGGATTCCGGCACTCCAGTACGGAGTCCCTGCCCTGCTCTCCTCTCTTGATGCTACGCAGCCTACACGGTAGCTATGCATTTGCGTGCCGCCGGCCCCTGATGCACCCTCTCGCCGATATAGGTTCATATTGGCCATTAAGTATTAATTACCAATGCATTCAATTTTAGGCTCGTAAATGATGAATAGCGGTTGGTACTGCTATTTTAATCCCTGCTTGGCTGAGAGTGTGAGACTAAGATGAGTACTGCGATCAATAAAGTTGAAGAGATTGTCAAATATTATGGTACGATTCCTTAATAGGATAGATGGATAGCTATGAGTATGTAGCCTGAGTTGCATCAGGTTCACAATGAGGATAACCACAGCTCAGTCATGGGCCCTCCAAACTATGTAGTCTCTATTGCACGAGGTTAGTATGGGGCACTGCCAAAATTCAAATCAATTACTAGCTGTCATAGTCGTTTTTCAAGGACTACTAAAGTAGATAGTAAGTAGCTAGTTGCGTTACGTATAAAGCAAAGTATATACGTTGCTTTAGTAGCCCTTGTCGTTTTTTCAGTCATAAAGTGGAGCCCAAGTAACCTATGTACACAAATGATACGTCATTCTGCTCACAATGACCCCAGGAAGCTGGGTTTGGCAAAAAAGTGACGAAAGTTGGCCTTGGGATAAGTGAGAACAAGCAATGGGATAATTTGGAATATTGTATCAACTTAAGCTCAAAAAGTGGAGTCTCTAAGTCCCTAAAAGGCAGGACTGCTTTTCTTGGCTAACCAACCAACCGTTTCACTTTCACAGCAATAAAGCGCCACTCACTGATAATTCTGTCCTTCCTTCTTGGCCTGCAGGTCGCAGAAGGTGACCCGCGGGAAGTTGGAGGACTGATACCACTTGATGCCGTGGACAATGTCGAGTAGCACGCGGAATCCGAAGAACGTATAAGTGGTGCCGATGAACTTCTCCATGATGTAAAGCTGGCCGAACACGTTCAACAGGTACAGCACCTTGATGAAGAAGTACAGCACTACCAGAAAATTGCCGTAACGTTTGCCGCAGCACAGGCAGCTGCACTTGGACAGGCAGTGCTTGAGCCTGACCCCGACTCCGCGCCGGTACTCCCTCTGCCTGTAGATGCAGCCCTCCATGTACCTGGCCATGAAGCGAACGTTCTTATTTAGCGCCTCGGGTATCACCACATTGGCGTCGGTGGCCATCTGCAGAATTTTGCGCAGATTGAAGCCGGAGTAGTTCATGAATAAGCGCCAGATTAGACAGGGCAGGTAGAACATGAGCGCCTGAACGGCTAGGACAATTGGAGCCCACTGGTAATAAGTGATCATGAGCTCGTTGCGGATGTGCTGCGGCGGCAGGTGATCGGCCTGCACAGAAGCGTAGTAGGTGTTGGCCACCCAGCAGTAGTTCTCGGCGTACTCCTCCCAGCCTCTGGTGAACTCCTGGGGAATCCAGCACTGGATGGGCTTGCCTGCAGGTGTGATTGGGGTGTCAGGTAGCAACTAGTAAATTATTGCTCAGCTGTATTCATTGTGGCCAATATTCATAGGCATAATCAGCATGACGCAATCAGGACATTGCTTATAGAGAACTGGACATTCTTGATAGAGAATCGGGACATTCCTGATAGAGAATCGGGACATTCCTGATAGAGAATCGGGACATTCTTGATAGAGAACTGGACATTCTTGATAGAGAACTGGACATTCCTGATAGAGAACTGGACATTCCTGATAGAGAATCGGGACATTCTTGATAGAGAACTGGACATTCTTGATAGAGAACTGGACATTCCTGATAGAGAACTGGACATTCCTGATAGAGAATCGCGACATTCCTGATAGAGAATCGGGACATTCCTGATAGAGAATCGGGACATTCCTGATAGAGAATCGGGACATTCTTGATAGAGAACTGGACATTCTTGATAGAGAACTGGACATTCCTGATAGAGAACTGGACATTCCTGATAGAGAACTGGACATTCTTGATAGAGAACTGGACATTCTTGATAGAGAACTGGACATTCCTGATAGAGAACTGGACATTCCTGATAGAGAACTGGACATTCTTGATAGAGAACTGGACATTCTTGATAGAGACCTGGACATTCCTGATAGACAACTGGGGCATTCTTGATAGAGAACTGTGACATTCTTGATAGAGAACTGGGACATTCTTGATAGACAACTGGGGCATTTTTGATAGAGAACTGGGACATTCTTGATAGAAAACTGGGACATTCCTGATAGAGAACTGGGACATTCCTGATAGAGAACTGGGACATTCCTGATAGAGAATCGGGACATTCTTGATAGAGAACTGGACATTCCTGATAGAGAACTGGACATTCCTGATAGAGAACTGGACATTCTTGATAGAGAACTGGACATTCTTGATAGAGACCTGGACATTCCTGATAGACAACTGGGGCATTCTTGATAGAGAACTGGACATTCTTGATAGACAACTGGGGCATTCTTGATGGAGAATCAGGACATTCTTTCTACTAGAAAGCCCCCAGCTGCCCAGCTGTTGCCGATGCAAGCTCTATTAGCAGGGCCAACTGTGCCAGTTAAACTTGTAGACTGCAGTTACGGGTCGCGGGACTGCCCTTGCATTAGTTGAGAGGAGGAGCTGCACGCACCGGGTGGTTAGCGAAGAAGCCAAGCTAGCCAAGTGGCTGCTTAGAGCAGCCTTAAACTGCTTCGCGTAGTTCCAATGGTAACAAAATTAGTTGACGTTAAATTATGCAGCCTCCCTTAATTATGCAGACGCTGCTGAAAAAATTTACCTATTCTTCAGTGAGAACCTTTGTTTCTAAATGGGTTGGAGCTTTGGCCAACTCACCGGCTTAACTACCGTTGCTTACCGTAAACAGATGCAGACGGACAGACAGACAGACAGGCAGACAGACAGACAGACAGACAGGCAGACAGACAGACAGACAAACAGACAGACAGGCAGACAGGCAGACAGACAGACAGACAGACAGACAGACAGACAGACAGAAAGACAGACAGACAGACAGACAGACAGACAGACAGACAGACAGACAGACAGACAGACAGACAGACAGACAGACAGACAGACAGACACTAAGACAGGCAGACAGACAGACAGACAGACAGACAGACAGACAGACAGACAGACAGACAGACAGACAGACAGACAGACAGACAGACAGACAGACAGACAGACAGACAGACAGACAGACACACACACAGACAGACAGACAGACAGACAGACAGACAGACAGACAGACAGACAGACAGACAGACAGACAGACAGACAGACAGACAGACAGACAGACAGACAGACAGACAGACAGACAGACAGACAGACAGACAGACAGACAGACAGACAGACAGACAGATAGATAGATAGATAGATAGATAGATAGATAGATAGATAGATAGATAGATAGATAGATAGATAGATACAGGTACTGCGAGCTAATTGGGACAGATCCAGTGAAGTTGAAACTGGCAGTCGTGCCAAGAGTGTGGGTGACTGTCTCTTCTGCTTTTTCAGAAAACACTCTCTTGCTTACATCTCCTGTGCAAACTCCAAAGTTCAGCAGCCTCAAACCTGCATCTCCTACGCGTTCCCCGCTCCTAATGCCAGTTTTTAAGCGCCATCGATCACGTCTATTTATGCAAATCGGCTGCGGCTGCGGGCCGCTCCCCTCGTCCCCAACTCCTTCCGCCGCCGCCCGCAGTGGCTGGCGGTGCTGCAGTGTCGCCCCTTTGAAATTAAATTAGTCGGAGACTTTGAATAAGCCGCCCAGGCCGCTCCCCTCTCTCTCTCTCTCTCTTTCTCTCGCTCTTTCTAAAACTTTTTTCTTTGCCATCGGGGAATTTGGATGCGGCAGAGCAGCTCACCTTCTCGTTTGGGAGATTCCCAGCGGGATGGGCTGAAAGTGTGCTGTGCCATCCCCACCGCCCATCATCCCAAGCCACACGCCACGGCAGGGGGTGGGCCGACGAACCATCGACTCCACTCGGATGAAAGAATTTCAAATAGTGAAAGACTGAGTGGATGATGGGATAACTACGTTTTATCTCCCCCTACTCCCCTTCTGACCTCTCGGGCCTCGGTCTAGCAACTTTCAGCTCGGGACGCCCTCAGGGTTTCGAACTTCGGCCGAAATTGCAGTTAACAGTTTTAGCTGACAAAGTCCTCTGTGCGGCCGCTCCCCTACCATTCTAATCGCTCCCAATCTGGCTATAATATTCACCAAAATGAGCTGGCAAATGAGCTCAAAGAAGAGGCCGAAAAGGTCTATTGGGAGTTGATAAGGCGGGCGGTGCGAAGCTTTTTATGATGAAGGCGGAAGGCCTGCGTGCGCAAGCGTGGCACTTGACTCAATTTTTTTACAGCCGCTGCCGCCCTGAGCTCAGAGAAGTTCCCCAGATTTTCTTCTTTATTAATCCATGCTGCAGTATACTCTGCTCTCTGTGTGCATCTATCAAATCTGCAGACTTTGAATCCAGGTGCTGTGCGTGCGGAGTCGTCTCCCTGGCCCTCTCTCTCTCTCTCTCTCTCTCTCTCTCTCTCTCTCTCTCTCTCCTAAATCAATTGTTTGCGCAGAGCCCCCTCTATTTTTCTCTCTATTTTCCTGAGTTTTCTCTTTTAGAGAATCGCCGCAGGGCTCAGAGGTCAATTCGGCTAGGGCCCAGTGAGAATGGAGAATAGAGAGAAGCTGACATTGATGAACTAATGAGCTGCCCACTTCAAAATCTTTATTGATGACCGGGAGAATGGGAGGGTCAATGCCGATGCTCTTTGATCCTTCTTCCCATCAGAGTCCCCCTTCTTTATCCGTCTCAGCCCGCAGGCGGCCTCGCTCTCTCAACAACAACGAGTGGACAGCAGGGAGGGGCATCCAACGTGAATTGAGGTGATTAATTGTCTCTCTCAGGCAGCTTCCGCCGTGGAGTCGACAGGGTGCTTTCAGATTTCTTTGCTTTCCCTATTTATCCTCGTATTCGTTCCTGAAGGGATTTCATCGCAGGATGCGAATGCATTCACCGTGCGGCTCAGGTGCGCATCTGCTGCTTGGGGAGGCAGATCAATTTCAAATTGGCCCGCGGGCAGTCTGCGACACACGCCAGATGGAAATAGGAAACTTGAGCCTGCCCAGCCTCTTCTGATTGAACGCCTCCGCTTCATCCGTCCTGCTCCCCCTGTCTGTCTCATCTTATCAACCCCGCGCATGTTTCCATTGCGACGCCATGGCAGCTGGGAAAATTTTCCCTAAGCCGAGTCGACACGCACGAGCAGGCGAACGAGCACGTTGCCGATTTCCCAGAATTAAGCCAAATGTTTTTCTTTGAAAACACGACCCAGCCAACCATTGCGTGAGATGCTAAAGGAAGAAAATGCCACGCCCCCATTAGACTTTTTAATATTTAAGTTTATGGTTGGCAATGGTTCTCATTCAGCTCATTTCGTTATAAGACTTCTATCTTACAGTCCATGACAGCTCAGAATAAAAATGCGGACTTTTAGAAAACGATTAAAATACGATAAAAATAGTAATAACAGAGGCTGTAAGTATTTTTACACCTAAGGTTAAAGTTTAAAACTTTAAAACATTAAAAAGCAGAGTGAAAGTCTATCTTCTACTCGTAATCAAGAACCTAGAATCTATGTACATTGCATCCCACCTCACTCCCGAAGATAGAGAATCTGTATGTACATTGCACCCCACCTCACTCCCGAGGGTAGAGAATCTCTATATACATTTAATCCCAACCTCACTACCGAGGATAGAGAATCTCTATGTACATTGCATCCCACCTCACTCCCGAAGATAGAGAATCTATATGTACATTGCACCCCACCTCACTCCCGAGGGTAGAGAATCTCTATATACATTTAATCCCAACCTCACTACCGAGGATAGAGAATCTCTATGTACATTGCATCCCAACCTCACTCCCGAGGATAGAGAATCTGTATTTATATTGCACCCCACCTCACACTCGAGGATAGAGAGTCCTTATGCACATTGCATCCCACCTCACTCCCGAAGATAGAGAATCTGTATGTACATTGCACCCCACCTCACTCCCGAGGATAGAGAATCTCTATGTACATTGCATCCCACCTCACTCCCGAAGATAGAGAATCTATATGTACATTGCACCCCACCTCACTCCCGAGGGTAGAGAATCTCTATATACATTTAATCCCAACCTCACTACCGAGGATAGAGAATCTCTATGTACATTGCATCCCAACCTCACTCCCGAGGATAGAGAATCTGTATTTATATTGCACCCCACCTCACACTCGAGGATAGAGAGTCCTTATGCACATTGCATCCCATCTCACTACCGAGGATAGAGAATCTCTATGTACATTGCATCCCAACCTCACTCCCGAGGATAGAGAATCTGTATTTATATTGCACCCCACCTCACACTCGAGGATAGAGAGTCCTTATGCACATTGCATCCCATCTCACTCCCGAGGATAGAGAATCTCTATGTACATTTTATCCAAACCTCACTCCCGAAGATAGAGAATCTGTATGCACATTGCATCCCACCTCACTCCCCAGGGTACGAGTAACTCACCAACATACTGCCGAATGCCAATTAGTCCAATGAACAGGAATAAAATAACTCCAGTAAACTGGTAGTTGAGCCGGTCGGCAAAGTCGTCATCGAACCGCAGCTTTGACGAGCCGATCCGGCCCAGCTTGGAGAGCTTCCACATAAACGTGGCGTCCATCTCGCTGCCGTGGCCGCCCTGGACGCCGTGCGATCCGCCGTGGGTGTGATGCCCGCCTCCGCTGGAGCCGAGGCCGCTGGCTTGGTGAGAGCCTTCTCTCTGGTACCCGGCGAAAAGAACCTCTCGGAGAGGACCTGGCGTTAGGGATGAATAAATTTCAATTGAGTCATCATTTTCCACTGAAAAGACTGCATGCACGCATAACCCTAGCAACCAGGGGAGGTCATTAGAATTCGGAAATTGTTCAGCATAGTTGATTTAGCTCATCAAGCTCGCATCAATGGGTGCGTTGCATCGATCGAGCCATGCTGCATGGTTTCATAATTCGCCTTTGCCATACACTTAATCTCCTCAAGTCGGTCATTTGCGAGCCGAGGCATGGGAACCGAAACGTTGGGAGAAAAAAGGATTGCACAAAAAATGGGCAATCGTAAAAAATCCACCATCGACTAATCCCATCTCGTATGACTGACTGACGGCGCTGAGCGCGCGTCTGTTGGACTACTCTCTGCGATCGATAATAGGTGCTTGATGAGTTCAGAGTGGCCCGATGGACCAGGGGAGGGGGGGGGGTAGGAGCAGGGCCTGGCACAAAGCGGATAGTGGCAAATTGATTGACACGACCCCGGGGGAGTCCGGGTGCCGTGATAAGAGGATGAACTCGTCGGAAGTGGCGCATCTGAGCAGGCGGATTGAATATGCCGGGCATTGTGCCGCCTATTCGCCGCAGATAAAGCTGCAGCTTAGATGTCGCTTAGGCTTTGGTGTAGGCTAAATGGTCACGGCTAGAATTATGGCTAAGGTTATTGCTAAAGCGACAAGGGTTATGGCCATTTTTAGGGGTATAATAACAATAATATGCTCGTAATATCAAGACTTGAAGGTCGGGGGTTCGATTCCTGATCCCACTGGAACCATTTGTGTCCTTGAGCAAGACACTTAACTCTGCATTGCTTCAGTTCACCCAGCCGTAAAATGGGTACCAGCATTAGCTGGGGTAATTGAGGGTGTGTGTGGCGACCACCCAGTCCTTGGACTGAACAGCCGTACGCAGCCTTAGTAGCCTTAGCAATAGCTGCGGCTGAGCTGTCGGTTGCACATCTGGCCAAAATTAATTGATTAATTAAATAACTGGAGTACGGCTCTGGGCACTAGAGAGTTATTATGGCTAGAGTTATGGCTAGAGTTATGGCTAGAGTTATGGCTAGAGTTATGGCTAGAGTTATGGCTAGAGTTATGGCTAGAGTCATGGCTAGAGTCATGGCTAGACTTGGGTTTATGGCACGAATTTTTCTGCTTCAATAAGATGCCATTGTTGTGGGGTTAGAGTTTTGATTAGGATGCGGCTTGCCCGCTTCTAAAAGGCGTCAAGGAGCAGGCAACTACTTGCCACCTACCTGTCTTTTGAAATGCCACTTTGGCGCTTGTTATCTGTAAACCTGTGTCAACTGACAAAGTCGACCCTGTTTGCCGCTGCGGTGGAATGTTGTCGGCTGAGCAATAATTTCTATAGCGAAGCTACCGACTCTTCGTGATCTGTTTCAAAGAGCAGAGCGACTTGATCGCTCACGAGGGAATCTCCTAATTCTGCATTCCCAGTTGCTCTGCAATCACAAACTGCAGGTTTCAGCACTGCAGGTTTGGCAATGGACGGCAAAGCTGACCGGAGAGGGGAGCCGCTTCTTCTTCTGGCTTGAGCAGACTCCGGGAGCGACGATTATTGTTGTAGCGCGCCGGGCCCGGTCCGGCAATCCGGGGCATCATAAATTATCAAACAGATGGAGGTGGAACGGCCGAGAGAGGCTAGGGAGGAGAGGGAGATGCAGGAAAAGGGAACTGCTACTGAAGGTACTGCTAGAAGGGGGGAGCAGCCGCTTAGATTTCCTCTGATTTGGACGGCGTTGGCTACGGGAGAGTACGGGAAATGCTCTGCGGGGTAGGCGGGACAATAAATGATTATGGATTAACAATAGAGCGGGGGGAGCAGTAGGAGGCAGACAGGAAGAGCGATCGGCAGGGGACTGGCGGAGAGGGGCGGAGGAGGCGCAGATGCGTGAGCTTTTGTGTGCGAGACCTGGCGAAGCAGGAGGCTGCGCAAATGACTGCGACTCACGAAGGAGAGAGCGAAGGGTTGCGGCGTGTCCTGGTTCCTGGTTGGTTGCTGGGCTTGGGAAAAAATGTCGCCGTTGAGAAAACCGGAGAGACAGAGAGAGAGAGAGAGAGAGGGAGGGAGAGAGGGCGATGGGTGGGAGAGGCGGGGGAGACTGCGGATTAGCCAGAGACTGCTACTGAGCCCATTACCGTATCGCAGTAGTCTGTATCGCAAGTTTTAGATTGCTACTAGCTAACTCGCCATCAAGTATTCCACGCAAAGAGGCTTAGAGGGCAGTGCGTGAATTCTCAGCACAGCAGATTGAGTGAATGAGTTTCAACGGGAAAAATCACTGTAATGAGTAGTGCTCAGGCTCCCGACCGCTTCATCGCTCAGCCTACTTTTCAGCACTTCCCAATCAATGCAGGGTATATTATAGCTATGGGTCGATAGATGGGTTAGTTTCTTTCATGCCGGTCTCTTTTCCGGAACTTTTCCGGATTCTTGCCGAGGGACACGGCAGTACAGGGCCACTGAGAATCAGTTGCGCGTTGCGCGATAGTAAAAGGACGCAATGGATCCATCAATTAAAAGGCAACTCATTTTTACTTTCGCAACCCTGCGTGTAGCAACTTCAGTTGCGTTTTGAGCCTAGCAGACAGCTACCTCGTATCGATCGAATACGGCGAGACAGTCAGGGTTACCTGCTCACAAATTCGCAGTGAATTTCAGCTGGGAATTTGAGTGTCTCCTAAATTGTCTCTTCAAAATTGACAAAGCACAAAAGAGGGCGCGAATATCGAACAAGTAAAAGTAAGTGTCGGGTTCTGTATGCTCTGTATTTATAGGAAATGAGACACGGCAGCACAATTGGACCAAAACACTTCTGCGACACACACTTTTATCTGCAATGATGGATGAAAAATAATATCATATTAAAGTTTAACAATATTTAAGGACTGTCATGCAGGACAAACTTTAATTAACTCTCCATGACTAACTGAATTATAAAAAAGTTAAAACAAAACATTTTAGTTAAAATTTGATTAGCAAACATGTGAATGGTGAAAATTTCGCTATCATAGGGTTTAGCTGGTCAGCCTGTGTGAAAATAAAGGTGTCCAATGATTGCGTGGATGACTAACAAAATATTGCTAAAGCACAAGCATCAGAACGGAGTCAATTGTAGGTGTAGCAGTAGTAAGTAGTAGTATCTATAGCATTCAAATATTAAACTTTGTTGCAAGACCAAATTTCGTGCTGAGGGTAATTCGCGACAGCAGAGGAGCAACTGGACGAACGCTTTGATGCAGCCACCCCCCCTTGTCGCGACTTCACTTCTTTTGTAAAGATAAAAAAATGGATGCAGAATGGAGGCTTAGAATATCAGACAGTTGTGCAGCAGGTGCAGAATACTGGTTAAACAAAATCAATTAACTCTTTGCTATGGACTTCATTGAGAACAGCAGATAAGAGGCGTGCTCAAGTAAAATACAGTTTAGTTTAGCAGGCACAGGTCGACGCATTGAAACACAGTTAGATATTGATCTGTTTGTCATCTTTGTATCTAGAGGCTGGTTAAAATTGGCATAACTTGAACAGATTCTTACATGCTTCTTTATTCTATTTCAGAGTGGATTAATATTGAAGAAATGCACATAACCAATGCTAAATTAAAAGAAACTGTGACTAATTTAATATTACGAATTTTTTTAAAACGCGCTCTATGCTACTTTAAGTAGACAATTTAGAAAAAAGTTCCTATTTTCGTGCAGGGTTTTGTTTGTAAAACTGAACGCTTAATGGGTTATCAATGAATGGCGCTTGATCAGAATTTTCAGCTGTTAGAGATCGCGGATGTCGAGGAAGAGGCTGGAGAACAGTGTCAAGGACCATCCGCCGATCGTCTGCTTTGGCACGGACGCAAAAAACACTTGCAAACTTTGACAAAGAGCAATACTATTTTTGGATCAGAAAATTGCTGGGAAACAACAAAACTAATTAGCAGCTTGAGATCCGGGTGCATTTGAGTATTTATCTGGGCATGGGCCGGTGATTCATTTCGCGAAAAGTCGTGGATAATTGCTTTCATGCTGATTTAGTTTGAATTTCCTCTGCATTTGTTTATCTGAGTCAGATAAACCAAATTTCAGTACGGTGTATTCCTTGTTGGCTTGGAATTATAAAGTGGCTTCTTTCTTCTAGGGTTGGGGTTGGGGTTGCATTTTAGAGTTATGGTTAGGGTATGACCAAGGATGACATGTACTACCTATTTAGCACATATCTGGGTACTATATATCACCCTCGGGTTAGACATTTGGGGAGGGGGGGGGCAATATGACTCTACGCGATACGAATGCGGCTCAGTGTGTGAAATGTGCGAACTGAACTCTTATTACACATAAATATAAATGTATGTACACATTTGGTCGGCGAACGAGACAATATAACAGTTGTAAATATATTATCAGCATTATTTTTAAATAAAACAAGATGCACGCAAGAAGAATAAACAATTTAGAAAACAATACTATGAAACACAAAAACTGAAAAAAGAAGAACGCACAAAGCATTACTGCTAAGCCAATCTGGGTCTGAGAGGGGACCGCTATACTATACTGGAGCCTCTGTTCACAGACTCTAACAGCCTGTTAATATCTTCCTCGGTCCCTGTGATTTTCGCTTGTCTGTAGTTTTTCCACAAAGTGGACGCCACGTCTAGTGCGATCAGGTCGCTGGCCAGGTTCGACACGACCTGCAGGATGAAGACGCCATCAGCGCCCAAGTTGATGTTCACGAACCTGTTGCAGTCGCGCTCCTCAGTGTTGGACAGAATCCGCATCGCCTTCAGGTACTGCTTGATGAAGGCCACTCGCCTATATGGTATCAGCGTTTTGAATACCCACAAGAGCGTGCTGGCAAAGGTCAGAACACCCAGGATGATGAACCAGAACCACAGGAACACGTACACCTTCTCAACAAAGTGGTTGATCGGCAGCACGCATTGCAGGTCGAATCTGGAAAAAAATTGTTTTCAAATGAGTTTTGGGCAGGAGGGCTTTTGGTGACATCCTCTCACAATGTCTTGGCGCGGGTCTTGGCGCGAGAGTCAGACTCTTGCCTAGCTTCACATTTACTACTTAAGCGCTATTGAATGAGCATTGCAACCGAAATTGGATAAAAAATTAGCAAACGAGAATCTCTAAATGTATTTTACGGGAGTTTTCAACAACGGGAGTTGGCAAAAAATTTCCCAACTGATGACGCAAATGAGAAACACCTGCTAAATAAATGCTTCGGGGAAGGCGACAGTGACTTGAAATGAAGAACAGCGAATTTAGAAACTATCTTTTTCCAGATGCTGGTCGAAATTTGGATTGCGTCAAATCTGATGCACTTTTAGCTGACTGCACTGCGCATCCACCGGCAGCAGCCCCCCCCCGGCACCGCCCGCGGGGCTTAAATGCTTGGAACATCACAAAAGTTTTGTGGCTGGGGGCAACCGCCGCCTCGCTCTACCTACTATCCCTGGAAGGAAATGGGCCGAGAGTCGTGTTGTTCGAAGCGTCATAAATTTATCCAGACGGCTGGCTGTTTTTGGGTTGGAGGATCTCTGCAGTTATCCAATTGTCCATTATCGGGGGGGCTGCGGCAATTTCAGTTTGCAATGAAATGCCGCAGTCGTTTCCTATCAACACAAAACTGTCCAGTTTGTTGGCGAACTGAAGACCAAAGATTAAACAGTAATTATACGAGCCCGAATTCCGGATCCTGACAAAATGCGCCCAGTGCGGTGCAGCGGCCTGCACCAGATGATACTCTCCATCTGCAGCAGCAACGGCCGGGAGACGAACTTCCGGGAGACGGCCCATTTTGTTGGCAGCTGGGCCAAACTGAATGAGCTGGGCTTCATCTAACCTCTGAGCAATTTTTATCCTTTTGTATGCTGTTACTCGTCCGTTCGGTCCGCTTGTTGAGATGAGAACTAGATTTTATACCCAACGATGATCTATACTCCTGGGTTTCAATGATCTATACTCGTAGGTTTCAATGATCTATACTCGTAGGTTTCAATGATCTATACTCGTAGGTTTCAATGATCTATACTCGTGGGTTTCAATGATCTATACTCGTAGGTTTCAATGATCTATACTCGTAGGTTTCAATGATCTATACTCGTAGGTTTCAATGATCTATACTCGTGGGTTTCAATGATCTATACTCGTAGGTTTCAATGATCTATACTCGTAGGTTTCAATGATCTATACTCGTAGGTTTCAATGATCTATACTCTTGGGTTTCAATGATCTATACTCGTAGGTTTCAATGATCTATACTCGTAGGTTTCAATGATCTATACTCGTAGGTTTCAATGATCTATACTCCTGGGTTTCAATGATCTATACTCGTAGGTTTCAATGATCTATACTCGTAGGTTTCAATGATCTATACTCTTGGGTTTCAATGATCTATACTCCTGGGTTTCAATGATCTATACTCGTAGGTTTCAATGATCTATACTCCTGGGTTTCAATGATCTATACTCCTGGGTTTCAATGATCTATACTCCTGGGTTTCAATGATCTATACTCTTGGGTTTCAATGATCTATACTCATGGGTTTCAATGATCTATACCGCGGGTTTTATGAAGCGCTGACCGAACGCAATGCATCAATGGTTGATAAGAAATCCGAGCGAGCGCACCAGCAGAAGAAGAGAAATGCAGCGAGCGAGAGTTGAAACGGCGGCAGGATTTTGCGAGCAGGCCGTGCATAGTTGTGAGAAGCAGCGAATTGAAAGTTGCGCGCAGGCAAGCAAACAAGAAGGCGAGACGGCCTTTGTTCGCTGCATCCGTTTTCCACATTGGAAATGGAGACTCGAGAGAAGCGAGCGAGGGCTACGCGGAGGTCCCTATAATCCCAGCACGCTTGAGCTGTCTGGGCCGGTTTAGCGATAAAAGCACCTGCAGGAAGCCCCCCTTGGTGCTGAGGAGGTCGGACTGGCTGCTGCGGGGTGACGTCCCTGCGATGAGGGATTCTCAGAGAAGGGAAGAGGAAAATTCTACGGCGGGAAGGAGGCTGGAGAAAATTTCCCGGTTGCCTGTGCATTGCTTTAGCGGATGAAGGCTCACCTGGCCTGAGACTGGGGGGGGGGAGCCCAAGGAGAAAAGATGGAGGTGCGTCAGCTATTTTTGTTTTAGCTGACTACGCTGCAAGGGTAGATGGGACTTAGAGAGGCGGAGCTAAGACAAACTAAAGGGGAAAAATCCCACGGGTTGAAGGGATGGCGGGCAACGAAATGAAAGGGGATTGGGAAGGCGCGCTCACGAGGGCATAAAATAGGCTTTTACGATGGATGCACTAATTGGGAGTCGGTAATAAAAATCCCCCACCCACTTTCCATGGGCGAGCGCGGACGCATTCCGGGCCGCCTAAAGCTCAGGTCAGTGGCTGCCACTCAGCTCTCGGGTCTGCTTGATGCTGCCAGAAATAGATTGAGAAGAACCTGGACAGACTCTGACCAAGCACACACCACAGTCTCTCTCCTCACCGAGTTCATCGTCAGTTAATCCTAATCCTGACCGAGTTAAAAAAAAACTACTAATTGAAACTAGCAACCTGAAGCAACTACAAAGTATTTTTACTCAAAGAGAACTTACGACTGCGACTTGACGCCAACCTTGCGCACCACCAGGTGGCAGTAGGTGACCCGAGGAAAATGTCCGGTCTCGCGCCACTCTCTGCCCAGAGTGAGACTTTTGAGCACTTCGTAACCAAAAAAGGTATCGTTTGTGCCGAGAAATTGGCGCATTAGGTAGATCTGACCGATGGAGTTGCCGATGAACAGAATCCGAACGATCAGGAACAACATTGTCAGCCGCATTGACGGGCTGAGGCAGCACAGAAACTTCTCTACGACATTCTTCATGCGACTGTATCGGCGCGAGGCCTCGGCCTGCTCTTCTAGAGCGGCAACGAGGCATTGCACGGCCTTGCGCCGCAGATCCGTGTCCGGGATGGACGCGCCGCGTGCGTTTTTAATAAGCACAGGTAGGCGTCTGGCGCCAACCCTCCAGAGCAGGTGCGGAATCCAGGTGATGATTGCTTGTCCGGCCAGTACAATGGCCACCCACTGGTAGTAGGTAATGAAGGTCATCTGCTTGAGCTGCTCAGTCTTGACAGGGATGTCCTGTTCGGGCATCAGAAAGTACGTGTTGGACACCCAGCAGTAGTTTTCGGCGAAGTCCTCCCAGGCTTTGGAGAATTCCTGAGGCACCCAGCACTGGATGGGCTTGCCTGCAGTGCAGAGTGTTGTTTAGGCGACGGTATTGTTAGGATAATAGAGGCTCACGAGCTACTGGACAAGTACGGGAGATGACTATCATCTGCTAGCTTTTCAACTGGTGCCTCTGACCCACTCACTGCTAGAACAGTCATCGAATAGTTTTTTATCTAGAGCATCTAACGGCTTGCTAAAGTAAACCATTTTTCCCTTGAAGTGTTTACTTAGACTGAAGTTTTTATAGTGTAGGTGTGGAAAGACCCCGATTTCACTCTGTCAGTAGACGCTGCTCTGGTGTAGGTAAATATCGTTTTTAAGCTTTCAAACGCCGCTACGAGCTGAAAGCAGGGTGACAGAGCCAAAAGAAGACCGAAGGCAGAGTGACGGAGCCAAAATAAGACAGAAGGCAGAGTGACGGAGTCAAAGGAAGACCGAAGGCAGAGTGACGGAGCCAAAATAAGACAGAAGGCAGAGTGACGGAGTCAAAGGAAGACCGAAGGCAGAGTGACGGAGCCAAAATAAGACAGAAGGCAGGAGTGACGGAGTCAAAAGAAGACCTGAGTGACGGAGTCAAAAGAAGACCTGAGTGACGGAGTCAAAGGAAGACCGAAGGCAGAGTGACGGAGTCAAAGGAAGACCGAAGGCAGAGTGACGGAGCCAAAATAAGACAGAAGGCAGAGTGACGGAGTCAAAGGAAGACCGAAGGCAGAGTGACGGAGCCAAAAGAAGACCGAAGGCAGGAGTGGCGGAGTCAAAAGAAGACCTGAGTGACGGAGTCAAAAGAAGACCGAAGGCAGGAGTGACGGAGTCAAAAGAAGACCGAAGGCAGGAGTGACGGAGTCAAAAGAAGACAGAAGGCAGAGTGACGGAGTCAAAAGAAGACAGAAGGCAGGAGTGACGGAGTCAAAAGAAGACCGAAGGCAGGAGTGACGGAGTCAAAAGAAGACAGAAGGCAGGAGTGACGGAGTCAAAAGAAGACCGAAGGCAGAGTGACGGAGTCAAAAGAAGACAGAAGGCAGAGTGACGGAGCCAAAAGAAGACCGAAGGCAGAGTGACGGAGCCAAAAGAAGACCGAAGGCAGGAGTGACGGAGTCAAAAGAAGACAGAAGGCAGAGTGACGGAGTCAAAAGAAGACCGAAGGCAGGAGTGACGGAGTCAAAAGAAGACAGAAGGCAGAGTGACGGAGTCAAAAGAAGACCGAAGGCAGGAGTGACGGAGCCAAAAGAAGACCGAAGGCA
The DNA here is from genome assembly GCA_002269645.1 of Macrostomum lignano. Lineage (NCBI taxonomy): Eukaryota > Metazoa > Platyhelminthes > Macrostomidae > Macrostomum > Macrostomum lignano. Next base: position 55,623 of record NIVC01002587.1, on the reverse strand, counting down.
GAGTGACGGAGCCAAAAGAAGACCGAAGGCAGGAGTGACGGAGTCAAAAGAAGACAGAAGGCAGAGGGACGGAGTCAAAAGAAGACAGAAGGCAGAGTGACGGAGTCAAAAGAAGACCGAAGGCAGGAGTGACGGAGTCAAAAGAAGACAGAAGACCTGAGTGACGGAGTCAAAAGAAGACCGAAGGCAGGAGTGACGGAGTCAAAAGAAGACCGAAGGCAGGAGTGACGGAGTCAAAAGAAGACAGAAGGCAGGAGTGACGGAGTCAAAAGAAGACCGAAGGCAGAGTGACGGAGTCAAAAGAAGACAGAAGGCAGAGTGACGGAGCCAAAAGAAGACCGAAGGCAGAGTGACGGAGCCAAAAGAAGACCGAAGGCAGGAGTGACGGAGCCAAAATAAGACAGAAGGCAGAGTGACGGAGCCAAAAGAAGACCGAAGGCAGGAGTGACGGAGCCAAAATAAGACAGAAGGCAGAGTGACAGAGCCAAAAGAAGACTTGTCTTGTGTCAGTCCAGTTTCTGTACCGGTCGATTTGGCGAGAATGAAGGAGGCCCAAGGAGAAAGAGCGAATATTAGAAGAAAGAGCTGAGTAAATAATTGAAAAGCAAATTCTGTTGCGCATCGGAAAAGTGTCGATCCAAAGAAGGGGTCGGGGAGTGGGGGGCGGCCAGAGACCAGAAATATTAAGCGCCGGACAAGAGAGCTGCTAGGATGAAGGGGAGAGGCTGAGGCTTGGCGTGAGTGTAGACTATAGTATTGATCCAGGCTGCAGGTCGAGGGTGGCCACATTGAGCAGAGCGTCAATAGCGCTGCACATTGAGGAGGGGATTATTGGATAAGTATAGTAGTTGGCAAAGTCATATATCCCAAGTCCTGAAGCTTTGCCATCCGTGATGCATGAGCTGGGTAAGGGAGTAGCATAGGTAAAAGCACTATCACACGTATATCCTGTTTAATTAGGGATTTATAATTCTAGCTATTTCTGTATCACACACAGCAGGCTGGCGTTGGCTAAAAATAGAATCTATGAATATAGCTATGATAATAATGATGCATCACGGAGACCAGCGCTAAGCCAACAGCCTTAATTAGTCATTTTTAATAACCTTCGTTATGGGCATATTTAATATTCAAAATAGAGACTACTGAGTACGATAAAAGAATTACTGACAGGACGAGCTTCAGGGGGCAATATTGAATCGGCAGTGTTTGCGCAAGACCTGTGCTGGACTAACTAGCGAGCTGGCAAAGTGGAACCACAAGGATTGGAAAATATAAAACGAAGTGTAGAGGGTTGGGAGGGGAAAGTGTGCTTTGCATCCCAGCCACCCGCCGTGCGTCCGAGGAGATGAGAATCGGGAAGCTGGCAGGGAGTAAAAAACACTTTTCTCGCCCACAGGCGCAGGGGGGGGGCAAATACGGTTAGTGGAGCGAATTCCAACATCGATTTGGCTCAGCAAGCCGGGGGCTCTCCTGCACCGGACTGCCGCACAACATGCTTCATTTCGAGAGTGGGCGATGGGATCTCTTCCTTTCCCCTGTCGGGTCTGCCTGCCTGGCCTCATCCACTCGCGTTCCTCAAGCCAAGTTGAAATTGGCCCAAGTGACTGACAGGGGCAGAGTGGTTGCGGAAGAGGCCGAGGTCTGGGCCTGAGTCTGCTTCCATAATCTCGGCCTCTATCTGCTGGCGTCTAACACAGTCGCTAGCCGGAGTCGGAGCTCATAACTCCAGGCAACGAACGGAGGCCAAGCAGGGGATTCTAGAGCAACTATAATCCCGCCCCGCTCCCCTGCCGTATCCTTTATTCGCTTGGCTGCAGTTCCTCCTGGCCAGACTGGCAGGCACCGCTAGGAATGCACTGAAGCCTCCCCTCGGGGTTCGAGAGCTTTTTAATCTTGGCTTTTTTCGGAAGATTTCAGGTACCCTTTCCAAGCGTAGCGATAGCAGGAGAGGGGGGAGGTCTGATAAATGCCAGATACTACAATCTAAACTTTTGCGTCCCCGACTGGCCCCTCTGCCCCTGGCCTCTCTCTCTCTGTTCGCAGCGCGCTGTCAGGTGCAACGTCTGCTGGGTTGACATTTCCAACGGAACTGAACGAAGCCAGGAAAAAGGGGACGAAGCGGAAAATTGTCCCCAAAGAAGAGGAACGCTAAACGCGAAAAATGCATTTCCATAATAGCAGATACGCCGCGTGTCCTGCGAATAGCTTTCGGGGATGGGCCTCTTCTTGCGCGCAACCGAACCCGCCGTCTTACCCGCTCTTCTGGTCAGACACATCTTAGACTGACTGTACTTTAATGGACTTATTTTCCTTGATTCCCCCCTTCTTCACATACGGCTAGCCTAGCAGGGAAGGAGACGGCGGGGCAGAATGCGTGCCGCAGAATCAGAGACGCACACAGGAAAAGGAGACTAGAGAGAGAGGGGGAGGGAGAATTCTCTTCTCTATCTCTTCTATCAGCTTCAGCTTGCCACAGTCGCTTTCGCCCCCCGCCCAACTGCCGCAGCCTCCGGTCCAGCCCCCCCCCCGCCCGGATACGCAGCCAGCTGGCAGCGAAAACTTCCTCCTCAAAGTATGGCTGGCACGGTGAGGGATGGAAGGGAAGCCCCAGCCTCCTGCTCCTGTCTTTCACTCCCCGAGTGGAAATTGATAGCAATAAGAGTCAAAGGCAAAAGAGAGAGGGAGAGAGAGATTGGGGGTTGGCGGACTTCTGCAGGATCAGCTGCTGCTGCAGCAGCAATGATGCTGTCTTGAAGCAGCTTTGAATTGATTGAGCCACACCCGTTCTAGCGGGCCTGTAACATTTCTTTCTGCAAAGAGAGAGAGAGAGAGACGGGCATCAACTTTTTTCCTGCCTGCCGGCTTGGTGGATAAGCAGGAAAGGCCAGGCGCTACCTGCGATCCCGCGCAAGAAACTTCCTCCTCCCCCCCCATTCTTGTGCCTTCACCTGGCGCGGGATCTGCCAGAACTGCTTTGGAGGGTTGGGCGGTCGGGCCGAGGCAGAGGATGGAGGCTCTCGAACGTACACGCGCTGGGTCGTAGCCCCCCTCCTGCCCTCAACCTTGCAGAAACCTCGAGGGCGCCGACATGCCATCCGGGGCTCTCCGCCAAGCCCCCGGCGTTCTCCCTGCTGATTTCTCCTCTTCCTTCTTGTTGTGTTCCTGTTTCCATTTCCTCGAGTCCGGACGAGCGTCCGAGTGCGTTGAAGCACGCGATTGCCTTCTTTGCGCCAATAAAAGGGCACGCAGTGGCTTGAATATAAGGAGGCTAAGTTACCGCAGCGGATTCTGCTATGTATGGCATGATCTGGGCTCTCTAATACAAATACGATTGCTGTCTGTCCAGGGTTAGGATTAGCAAATTATATGGGACAGGGGTGCTTAATGATGGGTGAGCCGAGGGAGCTGGATGAGACGCTGATGGGGATCAAGGCATTTGACGTTTCCCTCTTTAGCCTAGGCCGAGCCCTGCTGCCTTGATTCGATTCTTCGCTCGTTCCCATTTGGGGGATTTTTCAAATCTCCTTGAGCCCCAAGTTCCTCAATCACCCCTTTTCCTTGCCGACCCTCGAGTGAAAGGCTCACTCTCTCCCCTCTCCCAGCGTACAGACTCGCAGAGCTGGCCAAAGCTAAAGTTAGCTTTAATTCGAGTCGAAAATCGACACGCTGAAGAAGATTGCCGAAAGTTCGGGCGGGGGACCCCTGGCGTCTCCTAGTTTATGCTCGAGAAGCAGCCAAGGGAGAAGGAGGACCGTGTAATTTGATTAAAGCCCTGGGCTGGCTGTGTTCCAGTAGAGACCAGTCAAAGCAGAACTGGGCACCGGGAGAGTGTTGTGTTGCGTAATCAAACGTCATTTCCTTTTTTCGATTTCGAACCCAGCTGGACCAGCCGAGTCTCAGGAGGGGGGCAGGGAGGATCGGAGCAACTCCGGCCCTCGATGCGGAGCGCCGAGGCAGACCTATCCAGAGCTCTACAATCCTGCAGTCTGTGCTATGAGGGGCAGGGAGGATCGGAGCAACTCCGGCCCTCGATGCGGAGCGCCGAGGCAGACCTATCCAGAGCTCTACAATCCTGCAGTCTGTGCTATGAGGGGCGGGGAGGATCGGAGCAACTCCGGCCCTCGATGCGGAGCGCCGAGGCAGACCTATCCAGAGCTCTACAATCCTGCAGTCTGTGCTATGAGGGGCGGGGAGGATCGGAGCAACTCCGGCCCTCGATGCGGAGCGCCGAGGCAGACCTATCCAGAGCTCTACAATCCTGCAGTCTGTGCTATGAGGGGCGGGGAGGATCGGAGCAACTCCGGCCCTCGATGCGGAGCGCCGAGGCAGACCTATCCAGAGCTCTACAATCCTGCAGTCTGTGCTAGTCACTCGAATGCTAGAGATAAAAGGCTCGCTCGCAAGGCGCATCGCATTTGTTTGTCCACCCTGCCGGATTCTGTACTAAAATTAGACTTGAATTTATTATTTCAGTCAGAGGCCCTCGAGGATAATGGTTTAGTCACACGCAAGGGAGCCGGGAATGGCTATAGGGCTGAGAGAGAGAGAGAGAGAGAGAGAACGGACAGGAAATAGACAAGTGACACCCAGTGGCAGCGGAATGGGATGCGGTTTTACCTTCGGAGGGTTGTCAATGCAGCTTATCGACCTCTTAATTCCCAACTGAGCCCGATCCTTTGCAGAGCGCTGTGTGTGTGTGGAGTGCAGTGGCGGATTTTCGCTTGGCCAGCTTTTTGTGTTTGGCCGCAAAAATATTGGGATAAAGGGGGGGGGGCGGGTTGTACGCTTGCCCGAGAGGTAGCTCACTAAAGAGAACGCGCGCACCACAGAGATCCCGATTCAATAGCACTCTGTCCCTGTCCAGGAGAGGGCGTATGTGGGGCAGCCGTGAGTCACCGCCCGCCCACGGTAACTGCAGTAATCGGTGTTTTCGACCGGTCATGCTTCGACTATTGAGCTGGTCGATAGGATCTGATGCAATGCCTAGGGACAAGCTGACAGATTCCTGTCGGTAACCTAGGGACATGCTGACAGATTCCTATCGGTAACCTAGGGACATGCTGACAGATTCCTATCGGTAACCTAAGGACAAGCTGACAGATTCCTATCGGTAACCTAGGGACATGCTGACAGATTCCTGTCGGTAACCTAGTTACATGCTGACAGATTCCTATCGGTAACCTAAGGACAAGCTGACAGATTCCTATCGGTAACCTGGGGACATGCTGACAGATTCCTGTCGGTAACCTAGTTACATGCTGACAGATTCCTATCGGTAACCTAGGGACAAGCTGACAGATTCAAATCGGTCCTTTCGGTAATTTAAGATCGAACCGAACAATTCTACGAGAATCTCATCAAAACCTAAATGATTTTATGAGAATCTCAGCACAATGGAACAGCCTACATAGCGAACCTACCGACATATTGCCTGAGACCAATGACAGCGATGAACATGATCATGAGGCCGCCAGTGAACTGATAGTTGAGCTGATCAATGAAATCGACTCCGTGGCCGCCGTACGGAGTTTTGAAGATACGGCCGAGCTTGAGCACTAATCCGGCGTCCATGACGACTCAGGACAAAGCTCGGAGGGAAAGGGGAGTGAAGCAGGGAGGTTCGAGTATCGTCAGCAGTGTTTAGCCATGCTGAGCCATTTGGCAAGCCCTGCTGGACAGCGGGGACTAAACTGGTGATGCTTGCGTCCGCTTGGCACTGGAAACTGACTTCCGCAGCTTTCTTTGACCGAATCCGGCCGCTGGTGCGTCCGCCAATCAGTTGGATCCGGTGAACGCCACCAGCCGTGCAAGCGGGCAGGAACTCCTCCTTCCTTTCACTGGACCCGTTCCATGGCCTGCGCTGGGTATAAGATTTTTCACTTGCCTCTATTTTTCGCTGTCTGTCTGCCTTTCTTCTTCTGCTCCTCTATCCGCCCTGTGGGCTGGATTGCTGGCTCTTCAGGCTGGTTCGGTGGCCAGCAGATCCGTTCTCTCTCTAGCACGCTTTCTTTCTCCTTTAAAATCGTTTCGGCAAGGGCTGGCTAGGATGTCGGCCGATTGCAGACTTGCAGTGGCGAGGAAGAATCGCGACCGGGAGGGGGTGAGAGGGAGGCTTTTGGAAGCTTTTCTGGGGCTGGGTCCCGCGCTGCAGCAGTCCTGTGCGCGCGCGCGTGTGTGTGGCGTGCGGTCTGCGTCTGAGTGAGTGGGTTGAACTGGCCTTCCCAGCGCCTGGTTAGGAATAGAAATGAAGCCGGCAGTGGGGGTGTTCTGGGTTGCTGTGAGGGGGTGGTCATCCTGTTCCAAGTCCCTCTCCCCTAACAGCAGGAGGTCCGTCAGTCCGCCCCAAGCCGCGCTCTAGCGCTCGCGGCAGGCAGGTACCGAAAGGGAAGAGTCGGCCTGACTCCCCCATCCAATCCCTTCCGTCCGGGCGCTCTCCCTTCTGCTCACACCAGCTACTCAACCACTGGCGTTCTGCTCCACTCTTTCTCTCTCTCTCTCACTCTCGCCTTCTCCTCCCAGTTCTCTTTCCACCCGTTCTCTCTCTGACCACCCTCTCTCGACCTCTAACTGGCAGCTCTGGCAGGGGAAGGAAAAGGACAGGACTGGAGCGTTGGGACGAACTCGACGAATTCTCCCTTCTATTCGCTGCCTCCCCCCTCCCCGATTCCCAATGCCTGGGGAGTCCCCGGTGCATTTTATGAGGGGGAAGAGGGTGAAGAACGCTCAGCTTCCATCGTTCCTCATCTGCTCTTACTCTCGCCCCTCGCAAGCCGTGCGCGTTCATCTCTGCTACTCCTCCAATCACTTTCATACCAGTCGTACCTCCGCGGCTCTCCTTAACCCACCTCCTCTACCCTCTTTTCGGTTCTCGAGACGGACTGATGAAGGCTCGCCTAAAATTATCTCAGAAAACCCGGGCAGTGCGCGGGCACGGGAGAGGAGTGGAGTGGGAAGAAGGGGATTGTGGAAGAGAGGGAGAGAGCAGGCAGCATTTGGTCATTGAACAATCTGTCCTGGGGGGGGGGGTACCATACTGACTCGGACTCATTCTCTCCCACTCGCTTTCTGGTAAGTCTGTCGTCATCCAGCTCGGGCTGAGCGCGTTCGGCAGGCTGGGCGAGCGAGGGAGAGAGTGAGAACGGTGTAAGTACATGTAAAGGGGAAAAAGCCATTGGGGAAGAGAACCCTGCTCCCGCAGCCATCTTCTGTTGCCACGACTCATTCTTTGTCCCCGTGTCCTCCAACTCGGCATCTCTCGCATCCCAAACTCGTTTACCTATCGCATATTTTACTTCAGGTTGGAACCCGCTGGCTCACTCAAGTCTGCGAGCTGGTTCAAGATTCAACTGGAACAGACTGCAGTGAATTTATTCTGACTAGCCGAAAATTTTCAGCCCCAAAAAATATTCGATTTTTTCCGGCTTGCACCGCCCAGCTTCCTTAGCCTGGGAAAGATGAATCACTAATATCGATAATATCTTCTGCATCGGTTCGCCCTTTGCCGCCCCATCTCTCCCCGCTCCCAGCTTCTCCCATAAGTCTGCGCGAGAGAGTAATTATCTCTTAATTCCAATGGCAAATTTATTAACTCGGCCGTCTTCTGTCTGCCTAATCTCTCTCCTTCTCCTCCCGCGGATTCGTTTGGACAGTAATGAAGTCTGGGAAATTTCCACTGCGAACCCTTTCAGCCTTTAGTGCGGGAGAGGCCAAAAAAATCTGCTATCAATTTTGATTCTGCTCGGGGCTTTGAAGTCTGCCGAAGCAGTTGCTATGGGCGGCACTTGAGATTACAAAGATTAATACGTCCGTGGGAGCCTCTCGGCCGCGCACTTGTTCGCCGCTTCGAGTCAGCTCAGCTTTCAAAATTGCGTTCATCTCGGCTCGATGAAACAGGAGATGGCAAAGGCAGGCCCGAGGACTCCCCAGTAGGATGCATAATTAATTAGCGCCGGACTCATGTGCCAAAGTTCTGTCTCTCCCTCTCACTCCAGCTCCAGACACATCAGGCCCATCAGCATCGATTCGGGCCATAGGTTAAGCTGGCGGCCAGCTCTGAGCAGTCGATATGCGAAGATGGTTGCGATTAAGCTGGCTTGTTTCTGACAGCTGTGCTAAGACCCGGGTAGGAAGCAGATAAGAAGCATTTGACTTATTGATTCTCTCGCTTGCGCATTGCAGAAGCCCATTCGAGCATGACTTTGCGAGTCGCAGCAGTGGCCCCCAGACACCGTGTGAGGTTTGATGGGCCAGAGAGAAAATTAGGGAGACATTTCCAGCTCAGAGTGCGCCAGCTTCAGCTCGTAAAGCTGCTCCCCGCTCGTAGCCAAATACGAGAGCTGAGGGATTCCCTTTGGGAATTATTATGTCAATAACTTTTCCGCCGAAATTATCCCATCCCATCGCAGCTTCTGTCCCGGTGGGAGATGGAGAAAATTTGCCCAAATTGGAGTAGGATTGGAAGACTGCATGGACGGAGATCGCCGCTACCCATCCAGCATGGCCCTGTTCCCTCTCGCTTTAGAAATCTGATTTCTGCTACCCCTCCCGTGCTCAAACCCCTGCATGCCAGCACTGCGCCAGCCTCTTGGGGAAGATGGACGCCGCAGACTGTTCGAGCACAAATTAGCTGACTCTCCATCTCCATCTTCTCCCCAACTCATCGCTCCTGCCTTCGTGCCATGCTGTCCGGCGGCTCTTGAAGGCAGTCCTTTTTGAGTTGCCACTTTATGCACAAGGATCTCCTTCTTGACCACTTCTCTATGAGACTTCCTCTCTCTCTCTCTCTCTGGTCTCTTCATCATTTTTAGTTTTTTTTTAAACTTGCGCGGTAGTCGGGCAAGTCCTATTTTTAGTTGGGATAGAAGATTGCAACTAAAACTGGCACACTACGCAGGGCCTGGTATATTATTAAATAGCTAGTGCGGGATAAACACTGAAGACTAGGAAAACAATATTGCCAGTTACCGTTGCCCAGAACTCTTGAGCTTCAGGGCTCATAGCCCCCCCACCCGCATTGTCATAGTCTCTCGGTGGCCCCGGTCCACTTCAGCAAAACCTGACCCTCTGTACCCTGCCGGATTCTAAAAATAGAACAGCCCAGCCCTACTCCCCGTCCGCACTAGGGAAGAGGCGGGGATAGAAGGGAAAAAAACAGGCTGCACTTTTACCTCGCGCCCCAGGTTTTCGGAGTTCAGAACAGAGGAATTGGGGACACAGAGAGAGCGCTGCGGGACAGTCTTGAGTTGGGATGAGACCTCTCTCTCAATTTTTTTCTGCATTGATCCAGCCACTTGTCTCCCTCCAGAAACCCCCCGACCTGCCTAACATTCCCCTGCCATTGCTATTTCGCCTCCATTCTGTAGTGAAACTTTCTTTAGGCGGCGTCTGCAAACGGATGCTTGATTCTAAACCGGCCTGAGAACCAAAGCGCAACGTCTCCTGGGGACTATTGTACTTGAGTCTAACCTTGCCGGCGCAATTCACTTCTGCCAAGTAAAGGAAGCAGGGGGGAGATAAAGAGGCGGCAAAACTGGGTGAGAGAGAGCGAGAGAGATAGAGAGAGAGGTAGAGGGAGGTAGAGAGATAGAGAGAGAGGTAGAGGGAGGTAGAGAGTGAGGTAGAGAGGTAGAGAGAGAGGTAGAGGGAGGTAGAGAGATAGAGAGAGAGGTAGAGGGAGGTAGAGAGTGAGGTAGAGAGGTAGGGAGAGAGGTAGAGAGAAAGAGAATTAAAGAGAGAGGTAGAGAGAGATAGAGAGAGATAGAGATAGATAGAGAGGGGTAGAGAGAGAGGTAGAGAGAGAGGTGGGGGCAAGAAAGATGGTGGGAAGAGAGGTAGAGAGAGAGGTGGGGGCAAGAAAGATGGTAGAGAGAGAGGTAGAGAGAGAGGTGGGGGCAAGAAAGATGGTAGAGAGAGAGGTAGAGAGAGAGGTGGGGGCAAGAAAGATGGTGGGGAGAGAGGTAGAGAGAGAGGTGGGGGCAAGAAAGATGGTGGGGAGAGAGGTAGAGAGAGAGGTGGGGGCAAGAAAGATGGTGGAGAGAGAGAACTGGCAATAGCTCGAAGCCAGAAACTTTGGCAAGCCGCTCTCCAAACTGCGAGAAATAGTGAGAGAGGGAGAGGGAGAGAACGAGTGAGATGAAAGAATAAACAACAGATTGATTAGACTTGAGATAGGAAGAAGAGGGCCAAAAAAGACAAGGAGAGAAGAGATTAAGGGGATTATAACAGTTAAAGTGCAGGAGGCGGGATTTGCAGAGGGCCGGGTGCGGCGGACTCAAGTTTGCACGCTGGCTGGAAAAAGAAGAAGATAGGCAGATTTTTATTTAGCATCCGCAATGGTGGGATTCGGCGGTGCCGGGGCCACTGTTTGCTCCCCCAGCTTCCTCAAAGCAGCTCCACCAGGGCTCGTGAAGGGGCGATGTGGGGTGGGAATTCGGGAAAGGAAAATTGATGGCTGAGACGAGAGGTGAGGAAGAGCTGGATGCTGGGCAGCGGGCCGCAATTCTCATGGGAGGCGGCGCGAACGCCGGACTTGCCTCTCTGTGGATCGACAGTCGGGACTCATTAGTTATTTATGAGGCCCGATGAGCGGCCAAATCTACCTTGGCGTCTCTTCTTGGCGCGTTTTGAAAATCAACTATTTCTCTCTCAGCTGCTCACTGCGTCTTTGTATCCGCCTTCTTCTATACTTGGTTTTTCCTCTGCCTGTCCGTCAGTTTGATGCAGGAGGGCCACCGTGCCACAGGTGGTTGTTTGGCGTACAGTATGGGCCTTAACGAGAGAGAAACGGAGAGAGGAAGGGAGAGAGGCAGGGAGAGAGGAAGGGAGAGGAAGGGAGAGAAGAAGAGAAAGAGGAAGAGAGAGAGGAAGAGAGAGGAAGAGAGAGAGGAAGAGAGAGAGGAAGAGAGAGAGGAAGAGAGAGGAAGAGAGAGAGGAAGAGAGAGGAAGAGAGAGGAAGAGAGAGAGGAAGAGAGAGGAAGAGAGAGAGGAAGAGAGAGAGGAAGAGAGAGAGGAAGAGAGAGAGGAAGAGAGAGAGGAAGAGAGAGAGGAAGAGAGAGAGGAAGAGAGAGAGGAAGAGAGAGAGGAAGAGAGAGAGGAAGAGAGAGAGAGGAAGAGAGAGAGGAAGAGAGAGAGGAAGAGAGAGAACAAGGGAGAGAGGAAGAGAGAGAGGAAGAGAGAGAACAAGGGAGAGAGGAAGAGAGAGAGGAAGAGAGAGAGGAAGAGAGAGAGGAAGAGAGAGAACAAGGGAGAGAAGGGGACAAACACTCACACAGGGTGCACAGCGGCCCTGGCTTCCCATAATCAGGCATGCACACTCTCAGTGCCTTGTGGGTTGGCCCTCACGGGAGTGAATTGCACCATCACTCCCGTGAACGCGGCCGGGACACTGAGTAGAACCCGGGCCACTTTGACGCGGGAAGTCAGGCACTTAAACCGGTGAGCTGCGCTCTCCGTTATCCTGTGGTCAGAAGCACGAGATATTCTAAGGACTGAGAAATGTTAACTAAACCCAGAAATAGCAGAGTGGAGATCTGAACTCCCTCCGGTCATTTCTTTCTTTTTTCTAGAAAAATTAATTGGACAAATATATATTTGACAACCTTGGAAGAAGAAGAGTTCTCCTACGAGCTAGTTGGGGGCGAGATGTCAAGGAAAATAGAAAGGCATCGTTGCAGAAATTGTGTCGCTTTTGTTCACCCACTACACTTTCTGGCTCTCCTAGGGAAGATTGGGAGTGAAAAAAGGAAATAAAAAACGCAACGGGCGGCCCTGTCACTTCTAGTAACAGCTGACTGTGTCACAGCGAAGGCTGAGGGAGGGAGCCATTCATAATTACTCGAGGCTAACGGAGTACTACTGCATAGGCCTACTGAAACCTGACTGTTTTGCTTAGTGCGCTTTTTTCTTGAACTGAACTTTTCAAAAAAAATCAACAGCTTCTCTGAAGATGTTTTCGTTCCGTCAATCTTTCTAAGTGCGGGTCCCGTCTGACTGACGGATTTTTAAAGTTGTCTAGAAATTTTTTTGACAGCTAGTTGCAAGATTTTTTTTTCTTAGTTCCCACGGCTTGAAAAGGGATGCTCTTCTGAAGACTTTTTGGTCTGCGGGTAACGAGTAACATCATTTTACCCGAGCCCGTTAAGTATTCTAGCGACTATTTTTTCAGACTAGCTACTCTAAGTAGGCAATGCAAAATTATAATGTAGGAAAATAGAAACGAGAGAATTACCTGCGAATTGAGTGGCCGCAAATGAAGCTGTGTCGGAGCTGTACTGGCTGTCCTGACAACCGCTTCCTTGACAACCGCTTCCTTGACAACCGCTTCCTTAACAAACGCTTCCGTGACAACCGCTTCCTAAACAACCGCTTCCTTGACAACCGCTTCCTTGACAACCGCTTCCTTGACAACCGCTTCCTTGACAACCGCTTCCTTGACAACCGCTTCCTTGACAACCGCTTCCTTGACAACCGCTTCCTTGACAACCGCTTCCTTGACAACCGCTTCCTTGACAACCGATTTCTTGACAACCGCCAATAAACCGTTGAACCATTGAATAGCGTCATTTCCAACCAGTTGTCGGTTTCCATGGAAACGCTGCCTAGGCGCCATGCAGCAAATTCAAGCAAAAACCAAAGCAAAGAAAAAAGACAAAACTGAAAGCGGTGCTTTTGGTCGCTGTTTAAATAAAAAATGATTTTGTCATTTGAAAACGCATTTATTTTCGGACTCCGATTGGAAAATAGTTGTCACATAAAATTATCTCTGATTTTGATCCGCATGCAATAGCTGCTACTGCTAGTAGACCAGTAGCTGCCTGGTCCAGAATATTGAAGCGTTTTCTAACTAGGTCACTTGTTTAGTCAAGTGGATAATGGGGCATTTAATCCGCAGCCTGTATGACTGGGGATAGAAGACCCACAGGATCAACTGAAATTTCAATTGCTAAAAGTACACGGTGAATTCAGTAAAGTCGGTTTTGTTGATTGACAAAACCTCGAGAAAAGTATCACAGAACTGAAGATACTTCTTCTAACTCCGCAATGCTATTATAGTGAAATGCATAACTGATCTGATCTATATGTGATTGCGGTGCGGTTCAAGCTATTCATCACCTCACCTAACTGACTGACAAACAAACAAACAAACAAACAAACAAACTAACTAACTAACTAACTAACTAACTAACTAACTAACTAACTAACTAACTAACTAACTAACTAACTAACTAACTAACTAACTAACTAACTAACTAACTGACTAACTAACTAACTAACTAACTAACTAACTAACTAACTAACTAACTAACTAACTAACTAACTAACTAACTAACTAACTAACTAACTAACTAACTAACTAACTAACTAACTAACTAACTAACTAACTAACTAACTAACTAACTAACTAACTAACTAACTAACTAACTAACTAACTGACTGACTGACTAACTAACTTACTAACTAACTAACTAACTAACTAACTAACTAACTAACTAACTAACTAACTAACTAACTAACTAACTAACTAACTAACTAACTGACTAACTAACTAACTAACTAACTAACTAACTAACTAACTAACTAACTAACTAACTAACTAACTAACTAACTTACTAACTAACTTACTAACTAACTGAGTGACTAACTAACTAACTAACTAACTAACTGACTAACTAACTAACTAACTAACTAACTAACTAACTAACTAACTGACTGACTAACTAACTAACTAACTAACTAACTAACTAACTAACTAACTAACTAACTAACTAACTAACTAACTAACTAACTGACTAACTAACTAACTAACTAACTAACTAACTAACTAACTAACTAACTAACTAACTAACTAACTAACTAACTAACTAACTAACTAACTAACTAACTAACTAACTAACTAACTAACTAACTAACTAACTAACTAACTAACTAACTAACTAACTAACTAACTAACTAACTAACTAACTAACTAACTAACTAACTAACTAACTAACTAACTAACTAACTAACTAACTAACTAACTAACTAACTAACTAACTAACTAACTAACTAACTAACTAACTAACTAACTAACTAACTAACTAACTAACTAACTAACTAACTAACTAACTAACTAACTAACTAACTAACTAACTAACTAACTAACTAACTAACTAACTAACTAACTAACTAACTTACTAACTAACTTACTAACTAACTGAGTGACTAACTAACTCACTAACTTTGTCTGAGCCCTTTTTGATGAAGTCATGCTATTATATTCAAGCCTTGTGCTCCTCAAAGCGACCCTAGAATGTTGAAAGCATGAAAATTGCTTATATTACTTACCCTTTCCGCAATTTCGTCACGAGCCACGCCCTCTTCTCTTCTGCCTTCTGTGCGGCCGCCCGGTCTCAGCTGCGGGATCAGGGAGAATTGATTACACAACAGTGCGCCTGGAAACACGTCACCCTAATTAGCTATAGAACTCGTTAACACCGATTGTTAATGCAATTTAATTGGAATTTCCCGCCGCCTTTTTGCTTTTCTCCCCTCTCCAAGCCACACCCTGGTAACACGGCTCTGTCAAGTCGCATTGCAAACCCCCTGGCCTCTGCAGCTGAAGCCACGATAATGCATGGCTTTTAGGGTTGTATTTAGGCAGAGCCCCCACATATCCAATCTCTTCATATCAAAGTTGTGTTAAAATAATATTTGTCGTCTATGGCTTCAACCTGGATGCTAGTCTGTGTTTCCACTTTTTCTAATGCTTTTAATTTTTCTTATCTTTTTAAGAGTTTCGGCCTGAAATTATTCGAGGAGGAGGAGTATGTCTATGGTTGAAGTTGGGGATGGGGGCGTGGGGGCGAAGCCCCCACATTCTTACCATAGACAAAATTTCATTAAGAAATTTCTCGAGTCACGAAGGAAGAGAAGAGAGAAGCTCGCTTATTTAGATACATACAATAATCCTTGTTGCAATATGTCCGGGAAAGTGATCGATTAAATCCCGCAAAATCCCTGAAAGTGAGCTTTAAAGTAGTTTAAATTACATTTTCGACTTTTCGTCTATGATAAAACAACAGCTTGCAAATTTGTCTGCCTTAAAGATGACGTTAAATTAGGTTTTACCATAGACAAATAAATCCATGTCGAAACATGCAGAGAATAGACGGGTTCAACAACCAGAATTTCCTTGTTCTCCGATCGGCTGTGGGGGCAACCCTGGCGCCACATCCGTCATTTTTATTAGAGGCAGGGGGGTTGTGTGCACCCTGGTGCACTTTAAGCGACATAGGCACACAACCGGCGAGAGGCATTACTGCCCATTCCGCCGACTCCCCTGAGCAGGCATACAAGCGCGCGGATACGTACGCAGGCACACACTCACACAGGAGTGTACAGCGGCCCTAACTTTGTATTATCGTTAGGCATGTACACTTCACTGCGCCTTGGGGGGTTGGCTCTCAAGGCCGTTAATTACACGAGCAGAGCCAAGCCGAGATTCCAATTCAGCCTTGGAAACTTGGAATCGAGCCTGGGTCGCTGGCACACCAGAGCAGCTGCGCTACCGCTGGGCTACGGCCCCCTGCCACATCCGTCACACATCCAGCTCTGACGGCAACTCTGCCAATTCCACTGACTCAGGCGCGACTCTTTGACTTTCCAATCGTCAGGCCTGTGCACTCTCTGTGTCTTGTGGGTTGGCCCTCATGGCTGTGAATCGCACTACAAATCCCAGGCCAATTTTCGAGCACACAAGCCTCAAAATGAATGCGGCGGCGAATTCCAAATCATAAAGTAGTGCGAATTTAGTGCTAATAATCTTTCTATCAAACTCTATGCATGCAACTCAGCAGATACTCGCAACTCAGCTGTTGAACCTCATTGACCCGGTCATGAAGCAACCACTTGTTCGAAGCATTGCTGCTTCTAAAAGAGAGGTAGAGAGAGAGACAGGAAGTCTGGGGGAGAGGCAGGAAGAGATCGGGCAATGAAGCGGCTTCGAAATGAGTGCTCCTAGCTGCAGCAACCCCCCCCCCCAGATTAGTTCATGAGCCGAAGACGCGGATTTCCCCCGAGCGTCTCAACACGAAAATCCCCTCGGCATGAAGTAGAGGATTGGGTGTTAGTGGGGGGGGGGGTAATTCCTGCTGTCCCGGCTCTCCGGAGTCTTCTTGCCGCCGCAACCTGCGCACGGAAGCGAGCGATGAAGCGACGGCTCATTCCAGCTTCCCAAGCTCCTCCCCCCCCCTCCAGCCCCTTAGCAGTCTCAGCGTTGGTGATGAGGCTTCGCGCGCGGGGCTTAATTAGCAAAAATTTCCAAAGCCGCAGTTTCAATGCGATGACTTCACTAGTAAGAGGCCGGCCCCTGCCAGGCCTAGGAGACCTTTCAACCAGGCTCTGGTTCAAAGATCTCCTTGGCCCGAGCACAATGAACCGAAAATTTAATTTGCACCCTCCTGGCGTATCGCTGTAGTACAGCTCGCTTGTTCCGGCGCGAGAGGCCCAGATGCCCGGGGTGGCCTCATCTCTCCCCCCTTCGATCCTAGACTTACTTCTCCACAGCTGGTTCTATACTAGTTTTCTTTTTTCTATCAATTTTTCTTTTATTAAAGGAAGCTATATATTAGATGTGAAGGTCCCGAATTCGATTCCTATAGTGTGCAAATAAGTAAACTAATACCTATTTATTGAAACTATTGGGCTACTATATTAATCATCATATTTTTGTTAGATTACGAGCGTAACAATTTACGAAAGTAAATGTAAATGAAATGTTTTTTTGTAAATGGGCTTGGAAGTTAATATAAGGTCATCCTGCTGTATTAGGCAGCGACGACACGGTGGCAATAGGCTAGAGCTAGGACCACCCAGCCTTGTCGATTAAGACTCGTTCAAACAAAGCCTACCTATTGTGTATTAAACTTCACATCGCTTGTAAGAGCGTATTGGACAAGAAATTGCAGTAAATGCAAATCTAATTGTAATATTTATTTTAAATATTAGCTCGTAACCAAGTAGTCCCTGTCTTAACCTAAGAAAAAAGTGAAATTAAGTGAAAAACGAAATGTGTTTGGTCCATAGACGAGAGGGCAAATGGCGACGACAGGGTACGACGACAAAGGACGACGGGGTGCTAAATATTCTCCAGCGGGATACGAGTACAAACGAGAAGAGCAAAAGAACAAATTTTTAAATACTTTTTCATAAATAACAAATACAATACACTTTTCTTTTAAAATTTAATAATTTGACCCAAAACATTGATCAAGGACAACTAGCAGTATATTGCCACTACCAAAAGACATTGACGCCCTTATTATAGAATCAAATTTAATATGCTAAAATGTCTGTTAGAGCTAACTGCAAGGACAACTCAAATAGAAGGACGGAAAAGTTAAGGAGGCTGGTTTTCGGCGAAAAATACACATTGATTTCGATAGGAGGAGGCAGACCCAAGTATTCATTTTTTGATATGTTGTGCCTTTCTTATAGCTCTATCGATATTTATAAAGCTTTTCATTCAGAAAATTAGGACTCTATGTTAATTTTTCATTCTACGTACATTTCCGTAATGAAAATGATAAAATGGATATATAACCAATGAGCCGAGCCATGCCATTTTAATGGTTTTTAGGCACAGGACATATGCAATTGTGGGATTATTGTTGCTAGGCAAGTAGAACCGTCGTCATTATTTGTCCTAAAAAAGTATAAAAGCTAAATGGTACGAACGTTACTTGTTGAGAGTTGATTTTATCAATGTAATTAACATTTAATGATCAGTCTTGGGTAAACTGTTTGTTATAAATGTACGTCTACTGCATATCATCGCCTTTTCCATATTATAATAATGGAATTTAGCAAAACATCGATCACTCACCACGAGTCACCAGAGTCTGGTTGAAAAGTAGCTCTTCTTCGCCTGCAGGTTGAGAGATTGAATATTTACTATTAGTTCTAAGTGAGCATTGAAAGTTGTGAGAAGACCTATATTAGCAACGTAGCGTGCTAAAATTTATCCTTCACAAAGTTTTGAGCTGGTTTTCAGGCCCGCGCGGTGCAGAGGGAGTTCCCGCTGCATGGGCGCATTGGGGGGGGGGGAGAGGGGCCGATCGTCCGTCACTCTCGTGCCACTTCCGGCGCACAATGGGGGCAGGGACCGGACCCGGGTTCGCCCCCCCCCCAGCACAGAGGTCCGGTTAGCTAAGAGAGATGACCGGAAGTTGCAACCGAGCAGCGCTGGAACTCAGTCAGTAATAATAATAATAATGATGAAGGGGCGGCCCGGCTATTGCTGCTAATGCTGTGGGGCGGTGGGCTAGGATAATTCTGGAATTTTGAAACTAAAAACTAAATTGGCGTCTGGGACTGGAGCGTAAAGTGCAACTATAAGATATGCAGTATGTCTTACGCATGCACAGGGGATGAAAGCTGCTGGAATTCGTGGGGGGGCTTTCAATTGCGCTACAGTCGATAAGACAAAGAAATGGTTTAGATAGATGATTTATAGCTCGCATCTAATCAATAAGCTGGGAGTTTTCTTTCTGAAACTGCGGCTACGGAATTGGAGTTTTAGATGATGGGATAAGTGCTTTAATGGATGGCGGTAAATGCAGGACGCCTAAGGTAAGCTAGGTATAGGCTGGAGGCGCCAACGATAAGGTAAAGGCAGAAATAGGAGCTCAGGATCCAGGCAGAGCTATAAGGCTAAGGCTAAGGTTAAGGCTAAGTATCAGGTTAAATAGGAGCTCAGGATCCAGGCAGAACTGAGGCTAAGGCTAAGGTTAAGGCTAAGTATCAGGTTAAATAGGAGCTCAGGATCCAGGCAGAACTGAGGCTAAGGCTAAGGCTAAGGCTAAGGCTAAGTTCAAGGCTAGAGGCTAGAGTCAAAGCTATAGCTTCAAGAAAAAAGTCTATATACTCAATATTTTGTGTATCCAGCTTTGATTATGAATAATTATTATATTTGACAGTTATACTGCAGCTTGCTCTAACTTCTAAAATCAACAGTCACGATTAAAACAGCTCAATCATTGAGTCGCATTTGGTTCCCAATTGACTTTCTGTCGGACAACTGGAGGCAGGCATGCAGAACGAGGCTGCAGTCTCCGTGTTGCCGGATGCTGCCAAAGCTGCTCACTGCAAGCCCTCCTACCCCCCCCCCCATCCTCATCCAAGGCTGTCACGAAGCCGTCTGTCAAGCTAAACTGACACTTGGGAATCGTTTTTAGTGCGTGCCAGAGCATCGCTAAGCCTCTGACATGCACTGCACTTTGCCACCCAGCAGCCCCCTCCCCCCTCGGGTTCGAGTGCTCAATAAACAGCTGCAGAGAGGGCGTGCCAAAGTTGTTGGCAAAGTGCTTTCCACTGATTTTTTTCGCTCACATCTCCCCTCTATCTCTCCTCCTCCTCTCTCCCTACCTCTGCCTCCCATCAGCCCATCAAGCCAAGCCCAGATATACTTGGTTAAATTTGGGACAGCGCGCCTGACAGATTGCCCGACCAGCGTGGCGATTCCATTCTCGCGTCAATCCGAATTTCGTTCTGCCCAGAAAACACACAGAGAGAGAGAGCGAGAGCGAGAGAAGCTGATAATTCATTATAAGTTGGCGCGGCGGCTCGGTAAAGCAAATATTACTAGGCTCGATGCGGTGGGGTATGCGAGGGCGAAGGATGCAGAGAGAGAGAGAGCGAGCGAGTGAGGTCGAGCAACCAGCCTTCAACGTGCAAATTAATTATTTATGATACGAGAACGCATAGAGGAAGAAGACTAGGAAGATGCAAAAGAAGAAGGGCATAGCGGGGCCCCAACACACACACACTATTTGGAAGAGTGGCTCGTGGGGCACTTGGCAATAGATTTTTTCTGTTTCTCCTCGGCGCATCCAAAGCAGCGCCCACCAAAGAGGGGGGCTGGGCGGCCAGAGATAAGCCTAATACTCTAACGCCTCAGCTACTTCTTCTTCATCTCATTCGCGAATCCGGGATCTAGAAAATCTCTTACCCGATTTCCAGCTGGGAGAGAAATCTCTTTCTCTCTCCCCTTCGAACCCCGATTTTTGGCAACTATTGATTGAAGAGAGCGGCGACCAAAGAAATTCTATTCGATGGCCTACAAAGTGCATCAAGCGTGTGGGGGGGGGGGTATTTTTTCCTCTGGCTTGGATTCTTCAACAATTGGCACTCGGACTGAATCTATTGGTCAGTTATTTTATGGCTGCATTTTTTCATTGATTTTATTGCGCAATTATACCGCAACAATTGTCATTATAATAGTATCGCTACAGTTACAGTGGTGCAATAATTGTAATTGTGAAAATGTGTGAATGGGATGGAAATCTGTGAACTAAACTGATGCTTTGTAAGTGAAACTGATAATTTGTGAATGCGACTGACACTGTGTGAATGTGACTGACACTGTGTGAATGTAACTGACACTGTGTGAATGTAACTGACACTGTGCGAATGTGACTGACACTGTGTGAATGCGACTGACACTGTGTGAATGTGACTGACACTGTGTGAATGTAACTGACACTGTGTGAATGTAACTGACACTGTGCGAATGTGACTGACACTGTGTGAATGTAACTGACACTGTGTGAATGTAACTGACACTGTGTGAATGTAACTGACACTGTGCGAATGTAACTGGCACTGTGTGAATGTGACTGACACTGTGTGAATGTAACTGACACTGTGCGAATGTAACTGGCACTGTGTGAATGTAACTGACACTGTGTGAATGTAACTGACACTGTGCGAATGTGACTGGCACTGTGTGAATGTGACTGATACTGTGTGAATGTGACTGACACTGTGTGAATGTGACTGACACTGTGTGAATGTGACTGACACTGTGTGAATGTAACTGACACTGTGTGAATGTGACTGATACTGTGTGAATGTGACTGACACTGTGTGAATGTGACTGACACTGTGTGAATGTAACTGATACTGTTTGAATGTGACTGATACTTTGTGAATGCGACTGATACTGTGTGAATGTGACTGACACTGTGTGAATGTGACTGACACTGTGTGAATGTGACTGACACTGTGTGAATGTGACTGATACTTTGAGAATGCGACTGACACTGTGTGAATGTGACTGATACTGTGTGAATGTGACTGACACTGTGTGAATGTAACTGACACTGTTTGAATGTGACTGACACTGTGTGAATTTGACTGACACTGTGTGAATGTGACTGACACTGTGTGAGTGTGACTGGCTCTGTGTGAATGTGACTGACACTGTGTGAATGTACTTGACACTGTGTGAATGTAACTGACACTGTGTGAATGTGACTCACACTGTGTGAATGTGACTGACACTGTGTGAATGTAACTGACACTGTGTGAATGTGACTGACACTGTGTGAGTGTGACTGGCTCTGTGTGAATGTGACTGACACTGTGTGAATGTACTTGACACTGTGTGAATGTGACTGACACTGTGTGAATGTGACTGACACTGTGTGAGTGTGACTGGCTCTGTGTGAGTGTGACTGGCACTGTGTGAATTGAATGGTCCCTCGAAAAACAATAGTTGTTATGTACGGTACAAGATTCTTTAAGCAATCCTTAGTATCCTTAGTAAATCCTTAGTAATTCTTAAATATGTTGGTATGAGAAGAGCGGCTGCTCATCCACTTCCTAGCATCTGCATACGAACCAGTGAGTCTATTTAGCCTATCAAGAGCGATCAAATTGCAGCATTACAGAGAGTCTACAGCCGTCTTAAAGCCAATCAATTTGCCTTGCCTCCTCTTCTCCTCCCCAAATCTTCCCAGATCCTAGCAGGCCGGTATCCTCTATCGCCCTTTCTCTGTCATAATAAAATAACAACAAAAAGGAAGACACAAGCTGCTGCAACATGCACGAAAAGGGGGCCGCACTTTGTAACCAAGGAAGTTTGATGGCTAGGATGGCCTCTATTGAAGCGGCATTTAACTGATGATATATGCGCTATGCAGAGGCTGCCTGCCAGAGTTGTGGGGGCAGGCACAGGAAAGGATTAAGTCCCCCTGTTTGATGCATTAGGGGCTAATTGGTGCGGACAAGGATCGCGGATGAGTCAAGTGGCCCGCGCCCCCATGCAGAGCCTGGGCGCATGGAAAGTGCACGGTAGAGGATAGAAAGGCCTGCTATCCAAATCGCTTTAGTTTCTTGGGGATGGGTATTTGTCGGCTGAGGAATCTCTTTTAGAGAGAATAGAGGGTGAATGCATGCCGTCTGTAGTCTGCCGGCTTGAAGATTTGCCTGGTGAGGTGAAGAGCCTTAGTACCTCTAAGCCGGCTGGCTTAGAAAAGCTGGCAATGCCATCGATGAATTGTTCACCAAAATTGTTTCCTTCTATTTTTCCGGCTTTATTTCTCTCCTAGCTGCGATACTAGGGAATATGAATATTGGATATTGCAACTGGAAAGTACAGAGCGGGGTCGGAGACAAGGTGAGAGTGAGACCCTGAGTTCATGCGGCTAGCTGTTGCGCCTTTGCGCAGAGCGGGGATCAGGGAGACAAGATAGGCAGTGGATCAGGGAGACAAGATAGGCAGTGGATCAGGGAGACAAGATAGGCAGTGGATCAGGGAGACAAGATAGGCAGTGGATCAGGGAGACAAGATAGGCAGTGGATCAGGGAGACAAGATAGGCAGTGGATCAGGGAGACAAGATAGGCAGTGGATCAGGGAGACAAGATAGGCAGCGGATCAGGGAGGCAGCGGATCAGGGAGACAAGATTAGGCAGCGAATCAGGGAGACAAGATAGGCAGCGGATCACGGAGACAAGATAGGCAGCGGATTAGGGAGACATGATTAGGCAGCGGATCAGGGAGACAGCGGATCACGGAGACAAGATAGGCAGCGGATCACGGAGACAAGATAGGCTGCGGATTAGGGAGACAAGATAGGCAGCGGATCAGGGAGACAAGATAGGCTGCGGATTAGGGAGACAAGATAGGCAGCGGATCACGGAGACAAGATAGGCAGCGGATCACGGAGACAAGATAGGCAGCGGATCACGGAGACAAGATAGGCAGCGGATCACGGAGACAAGATAGGCAGCGGATTAGGGAGACAAGATAGGCAGCGGATTAGGGAGACAAGATAGGCAGCGGATCACGGAGACAAGATAGGCAGCGGATCACGGAGACAAGATAGGCAGCGGATCAGGGAGACAAGATAGGCAGCGGATCACGGAGACAAGATAGGCAGCGGATCACGGAGACAAGATAGGCAGCGGATCACGGAGACAAGATAGGCAGCGGATCACGGAGACAAGATAGGCAGGATCAAATGTCTGAATTTGCGGCTCTGTCAGGCTGATAAAGGGCTGGATGGCAAGTTCAATGATAAGCACAGAATGATACGAAATGGCGAGACAGAGCAACGGGCCGGACGCCGGAGACGGCTTCAAGTCCGTTCCCTTCCCTAATTAATAATTAATTTTTCCTTGATCGATACGAGATATCCGCTTATTGGAGTTCTCAGCAGGGAAGACGCCCATCTGCTGGCTGCACAGACTACTTAGTGGCTGATAAAACAGGCACTTATAAACTGTTTGACATCGAATCAGTGCCTATGAGAGAGATTGAATTCCCTCTTAGAGGAGTTTCAGGGGGTCTTTAAGATTTTGGGACAATTCCTATCGTACAGTAGCCAACAGGCTAGCAAAAGGCTGCATTCCCAAAAGTGAAAGGCAGCGAAAAAATATTGGTCAGAAAAACTGATGGGAGCTTTTCGCGACAGAAATCCCCAAATTTACTATTCCCGGCTAGTTTTCCCTCTTAAGATCCACTCACTCGCTGGGAAGTGGGGACTTGAGGGGATTGGCGAACCCCCCCGCTGTTCCGGTCCTGACCTCGAATGGCATCGAGAATTTCCCACGGGATGGAGCTGGAGAGAGTCTGGGGGCTGCTGGGCACTCACCGGCGATTAAGGAGGAGGGCAAACACCCCATCCGTATATTCGTACCTTTCGCAGCGTCTATATGCAGTACTGGTCTGTTAGCCATGACTGCAGCCCCCCCCCCCTGTGAGTCCGATTTTGCACTGCTTGAGTTCCAGTTGAGCCGGTTTACCCAATCTCCACCCTAACAAGAGGGCTGGCCAGCGTCCATCGCGACCTTTGCCCACCACCAACCGGGAAGGGATCGAGTGGCCTGAGTAATATTTTGGAGAAGGATTTGGAGAGCCCCAACCCTCTGATCCCAAAACCGCTTGAAAAGCGCAGGAGAATTTGTTTTCAACTCTTCCTATCCCAGCCTCCAAGGCTAATTTGTTGCCGGTCTTTTCAACTATTCTCCTTTTTCTCCTCCAGGCAAAGAAAAGAAAAAAAGGAAAGAGAGGAGAAATCGAGAGGCCGCGACGCGCACACAAAGGCGACCCGGCCCGGGGGGCCCAAGCTACTCAAAGCTTAAAAAGCGGCTGAACTGCCGACCAAAAATACAACACGAAATTCAGCGGGTGGGCAGCAACCCTCCCAAAAAATGGGGAAAGGGAAGGAGAGGAAGGCACGGGCTGGGAATCAGCAGATCCTTATCGCCGATCCCCTCTCCCTACCAGCAGTGCTGGCCAGTTCAGAACCAAAGCAAATCCGCTCTTTTTCGTTTTAAACCCCTCCTCGATTGTGCACTTTCACCTCTTCTTCCCCGGGGCATGACGAGGCGACTCTTTTTGATCTGGGGAAAATTTGCCTCATTTTTTCCTTGCTTTATTTGTATTGCCTGCAAAAAATTCAAAAAATGTCTGTCTGTCTGTCTGGCTTTAGTCGTAGTGTCCAGCGTCCCCTCGGGTAACCAGGGTAATCTCGTTATTCTGTAGTGTCCGGGATGAAGCTACATCACTCAGGTGACACCAAGGTAACCTGGACACTCTGTAGTGTCCGGGATGAATCTACATCACTCAGGTGACACCAAGGTAAACTGGACACTTTGTAGTGTCCGGGATGAATCTACATCACTCAGGTGACACCAAGGTAATCTGGTCACTCTATAGTGTCCGGGATGAAGCTGCATCACTCAGGTGACAACAAGGTAATCTGGTCACTCTATAGTGTCCGGGATGAAGCTGCATCACTCAGGTGACAACAAGGTAATCTGGTCACTCTGTAGTGTCCGGGATGAAGCTGCATCACTCAGGTGACAACAAGGTAATCTGGTCACTCTGTAGTGTCCGGGATGAAGCTTCATCACGCAAGTGACCAAGGTGACCAGATGACCATGAGTCTGCATCCCATCAGTTTGCAGTATTGATGTAGCATAAATACAGCATCCCTGTTATCACTACAGTTGTACTATATGGATTACAATGGAAAACAGCCGCAGTTACAACTAGAAATATTAGCCATGCGGAACTGTTCATTCAATCTTACAAGATTGATGGCGGATTTCGGCCAACTAGCGAGGTGAATATTCTGGCGAATTCCTTTGCTTTGAAAGGCTTCAAAAGTTAGGTAGCTATGTAGCAGAGATTCGGTATTGGCTGGGGCGCCTTCCCCGTTTTTGGCGCTATTGATATCCCAGAAACTGCCAGAACCCCCTTTCTACTAGACCAAGTCAGACTGTAGAAAAAATGTAACAATGAGTTATCTTTAAGAAGCAAGATTAGCGTGATTGAAAGGCTTTTGAATTGTTAAACGGAGACGAATATGGAATGAAGGGAGGCTATAGGGAATAATGGGAGGCGAATAGGGAATGAAGGGAGGCGAATAGGGAATGAAGGGAGACGAATAGGGAATGAAGGGAGACGAATAGGGAATGAAGGGAGACGAATAGGGAATGAAGGGAGACGAATAGGGAATGAAGGGAGACGAATAGGGAATGAAGGGAGACGAATAGGGAATGAAGGGAGGCGATAGGGAATGAAGGGAGACGAATAGGGAATGAAGGGAGGCGATAGGGAATGAAGGGAGACGAATAGGGAATGAAGGGAGGCGATAGGGAATGAAGGGAGGCGAATAGGGAATGAAGGGAGACGAATAGGGAATGAAGGGAGACGAATAGGGAATGAAGGGAGGCGATAGGGAATGAAGGGAGACGAATAGGGAATGAAGGGAGGCGATAGGGAATGAAGGGAGACGAATAGGGAATGAAGGGAGGCGATAGGGAATGAAGGGAGACGAATAGGGAATGAAGGGAGACGAATAGGGAATGAAGGGAGACGAATAGGGAATGAAGGGAGGCGATAGGGAATGAAGGGAGACGAATAGGGAATGAAAGGAAAAGAATGGGGAATGAAGGGAGACGAATAGGGAATGAAGGGAGGCGATAGGGAATGAAGGGAGACGAATAGGGAATGAAGGGAGGTGATAGGGAATGAAGGGAGGTGATAGGGAATGAAGGGAGACGAATAGGGAATGAAGGGAGGCGATAGGGAATGAAGGGAGACGAATAGGGAATGAAAGGAAAAGAATGGGGAATGAAGGGAGACGAGTAGGGGTTGAAGGGAGATGGAGACAAAAGCAGATGAGGGGATATAAACGGATGAAAAGTAGTGAAAGGGGATTAAATGCAAAGTTTGCCAAAGACCGTTTCAGTGGGCCGGCGATTTAAGCAGAGCACCGCATGTCCGGTGAGATTTTCAAAAGCGATGATAGCAACTAAAGCGCCTCATTGTAACGATGATTGGGGATTTATATCAGGCTGCCGTAAATCCTGTTTCGCTTCTTCCTTTCCACCTCTCCCAAGTCTGCCTTCTCCGGATTCGAAACAGTGCACCTGATGCAGCACGCGTGCAGTATCCCCCCAGGACAGCCCTTCGACGGCCTCCAGCCTCCCCAGCCTCAGCTGCCGTCCGTCTCTTCCCACTCTTTCGCTCTTTTCCCAGGACTCTCCCTTTTCCTCCCGTAGCCCTCGTCGAAGATTTCCACGGCTGATACGCGGCCGGGGCCCCCTGCGTGCAATAACGCATTATGGGAGGGCATCTCGGAATTGGCCGACCGCCGCCTGAGAGAGCGAGCGGCATCGCTGGGAGAGAGGGAAGGAGATTCCCGGGGAAGATGGGGGCCGAATATCAGATTCCGAGTCTAATTAAATCTATGCGGCAAGTCTTCCTGAAGAAATACTCCACTGTTAATACTTAGAGATTCCCCTGTCTGCATGGCATTCCACCTCACTACTGATGATCTGTCGCTGCTCAAACTGTACTCTGGGGGCCTCGCCTGGCATCTGCATCGGCTGTCCGGGGAGGCTTAGTCACTGGGTCTGTTTGAGGGTTGAGGCTACGAAAGTTAAAAGGGTGAAAGGCGAAGGGGAAGGGTGAATGGTATGGGGTGAAGGATCAAATGTGAAGGGCGAGGGGTGAAGGGCGAGGGGCGATTGGTGAAGGGTGAAGGGCGATAGATGAAGGGTGAAGGATGAAAGGCAATAGTCACAGAGCCACAGACACAGCCACAGCCACAGCCACAGCCACAGCCACAGACACAGACACAGACACAGCCACAGCCACAGACACAGACACAGCCACAGACAAAGCCACAGACAAAGCCACAGCCACAGACACAGCCACAGGCACAGCCACAGCCACAGCCACAGTCACAGTCACAGCCACAGCCACAGACACAGACACAGCCACAGACACAGCCACAGACACAGCCACAGCCACAGACACAGGCACAGCCACAGGCACAGGCACAGCCACAGACACAGCCACAGCCACAGACACAGACACAGCCACAGACACAGCCACAGCCACAGCCACAGCCACAGCCACAGACACAGCCACAGCCATAGACACAGCCACAGACACAGACACAGCCACAGCCACAGCCACAGTAACAGCCACAGAGCCACAGACAAAGACACAGGCACAGGCACAGGCACAGACACAGACACAGACACAGGCACAGCCACAGGCACAGACACAGACACAGGCACAGCCACAGACACAGGCACAGGCACAGGCACAGCCACAGCCACAGACAGCCACAGACAGCCATAGACACAGCCACAGTAACAGCCACAGACACAGACACAGACACAGACACAGACACAGACACAGCCACAGCCACAGCCACAGACACAGCCACAGCCACCAGCTGTATCCATGGCACAGTTGTTATCATTAGCAGCTCAATGCAAGAACTTCTCTACTCCGCTAGCGCTGCTCAGCCAGTAGTCCATATTGAGCAAGTCGCGTGAGCTACCAGACTATGGCAGGCACATGGCCGGGTGGCACTGCACGAACGAGTCCGAATGGCCCATCTCTTTCGGCCGCAGAAATTACGGGCCTCCCTCTCACCCGGATTAGCAGAATCTCCTGCCCGCCAAACCTCCATCTCATGATTTGTGAGCCCCCCTTGCCCGAAGAAAAGTGACATTTCCTTTGCGTAATTGCCATGCAGAAGAAGCCCGGCCATCCAACTAGCCACGAGGGTGCGGGGCTCGCGACCCGAGCTGAAACCTCTAGCGGCTCTCTCTCAGAGTGAGGGAGAGAGAGGCAAAATGATTGGCACTAAGAGAAGGAGGGGATTAATGAAGTAAGAGAAACCCCGGGGGGGGGGTCACCCATGGCTTGGCATCCAGTAGAGCTCACTAAAGTTCAGCAATAGTTGAACCACTGCTGAGGCTTCGTCATCAGCTCAAGCTTCCAAAACGCGGTTGGGCCATTGTTCCCGTAAATTTGTAATAAACTTGGCAGTTAGCCAATGCCGCTGAATCCCTTTATGGCTATGCACAGTCTATTCTACCTGGGCGATGGCAGGGAACCTAATTACCTACTGGGTTTTGAGATTCAGAGGCCTCTCTACCCGGAATGGGCCGCTATACAATGCAGAATGCAGAACAGTCAATCCACTGACCTCTCTGTCACTACGCTTGTAGATGAGAATGAGAAACGCGAAACTATTTGTGTTGAATGATTTCTTCTAGCAGAAGACCGCGAGTTGAGCAATCCGACTGTCAAGATGCGTTCATGTCAGGTCGTGATTCTTCTATGGTTGGCTCCGTTTGCTCAGCACAGATAGGCTTGGTGATCCTTCTTTCGTTTTCACGTGCGTTTCTGTGCGTTTCGCTTGTTCTCTTTTTACGGCTTGCCCCTCAAGTTGCGGTCGCGCGCGCGTTTTCGGCCAGTTCTGCCTCCGCGGCACTGGGAGGTGGGGGGGATTATTTTTGACGGACGCAAGTGGCCGATTGGCTTGCGGACGTATAGGAGACTGGCTGGCTGGCTGGCTGGGCTGGGCTTGGGCGAGGGCTTGGCAGATGCACGCGCCCACTGCTGCTACTGCGGTAGCTGGGGGCAGACTGGGGGCAGCTAGTGTTGCAGGGCGGCAGTTGCTATTGCCTAACGCGCTGAGCCGGTAAGCAATACTACAGGGCGGAAGAGGAGCGGTTAAGCCTGGGGTTGGCTTGGGGTGAGGTGGAATAGGTGACAAGAGGCGCGCTCTTGAATTAGAGGCCCCCTTTCTTTCCCTTGTTCTTCTTTTGCCCTCTTCCTTTGCCAATCGCTTCTTTCAGTCAGTCCCGGGGGCCCGATAGAAGTCCCTGGACTGGCCGGCCCGCTTGTTTCGGCTCCAGTGGCAGCTGCGCAGCTGCAGGCCCCGGCTGTGCTAGAAGTGTCCGAGAGGCCCGGCCAGTAAAGCAATTAGGATAGCTGACTGGCTCTGCTTCTTCTGCCTTGCTTTTCTCTTTCTTCCGTGTTTCTTTTGAGGGGGGAGGGAGGGGAGAATCTGTTTTTAGTTCGCTTATTATCGGAGCAGGCAGCTGGCCGATCGGCTCGGTCGTTAATTTTGCCAGCAATTGGCTTATCTACAATTTTCAAGACTTTCGAATGGCTGTTTGGTTTCTTTCACAGATACTTTTCAACGAAGACTTGTAGGAAACAAGAGTAAATTTAGGCCTTAAAAATACCAGCTCTGCATAGCCGCTCCCCATTTCAGGAAGCAGGCTTATTGGCCCAGAGAGCGAGAGTACGAGAAAGCAAAAAAAACGCCTAAGCGAGAGAGAGGTAAGTAAACCCCCCCCCCTCGGACTGGACTCATGGCTTTAAGCGGGGACGTCGAAATTTTGGTTGCTAAGCAAAGGCTTCAGAGATTATATTGAGACTCCTTAAGATCGTGGAACAGACGCGAGAGGGAGGATAGAGAGAGAGAGAGAGAGAGACGGGGAGGGAGGGAGAGGATCACCAACCGAGAAGGGTTACTGGGGGCCAAGCCTAAACGGTGCGCCTCCGTCTGGCTTCTGTCAGCAGTGCGAATCTGTGAACAGGGCCGGTTTCGGGGCAGAGAGAGAGAGAGAGTGGGTGGTGGAGGGGATCAGGGGGGGGGGTAAGGCGAAATTGGCGCTAGGAAGTCGAGAAGAGAAATTGAGGGATCTGACTAGACAGGCCCCGCAGAGGGACACACCACACACCTGGCACTTTCGGCCCCTGTCCGCACTGCAGCACCCCAGCTTAACCCGAAACGGCTGCTAGCAGAATAAGCCCAGGCCGGTGCCGCGTGTATTTGGGGGGGGGGCGGGAGCAATTTTTGTTAGTCAGAACCAAAAGAAGGCAGTTTCTGTGTGCCTGTCCTTGCGTCCAGTTGCGCTATAGCGTAGTTTAGGCGCAACAGTTTGCGCGGCACAGGCACAGGGGCCAACAGAGTCAAGAAGCTGCATGCTGATGCTTTTTTTCCATTTCGTCGGGAGAATTCACCTATTTTTTCTACAGATGGGATGAAAAGGGCTGCGGAGTGAGAGGGTGTAAAAATTGCTACAAAAATTGCACGAGCGGCCAGGCAGGCAAAACGTTTTTGCAGCCTTCGGAGCGCGCTGGAAGGCCAATAAAGACATGGGAATGACGTAGCGGGCGACTTTTTGGATTTTGGCTACGATAAATTGAGTTGGAAAAGCACTTTCTCACCTACGGCACGGCCCTCATGGCAACAAAAACAAAGTACGCCCACCAAACTGTCCTCACGCAGGACACGGTCCTCACGCAGGACACGGTCCTCACGCAGGACACGGTCCTCACACAGGACACGGTCCTCACACAGGACACGGTCCTCACACAGGACACGGTCCTCACACAGGACACGGTCCTCACAGGACACGGTCCTCACAGGACACGGTCCTCACAGGACACGGTCCTCACACAGGACACGGTCCTCACACAGGACACGGTCCTCACACACGGCACTGTCCTCACCCACGGCACAGTCTCACCCACGGCACTGTCCTCACCCACGGCACAGTCTCACCCACGGCACAGTCTCACCCACGGCACAGTCTCACCCACGGCACAGTCTCACCCACGGAACTGTCCTCACCCACGGCACAGTCTCACCCACGGCACAGTCTCACCCACGGCACAGTCTCACCCACGGCACAGTCTCACCCACGGCACAGTCTCACCCACGGCACAGTCTCACCCACGGCACTGTCCTCACCCACGGCACAGTCTCACCCACGGAACTGTCCTCACCCACAGCACTGTCTCACCCACGGCACTGTCCTCACCCACGGCACTGTCCTCACCCACAGCACTGTCCTCACCCACGGCACAGTCTCACCCACGGCACTGTCCACACCCACGACACTGTCCTCACCCACAGCACTGTCCTCACCCACGGCACTGTCCTCACCCACAGCACTGTCCTCACCCACGGCACTGTCCTCACCCACAGCACTGTCCTCACCCACAGCACTGTCCTAACCCACGGCACTGTCCTCACCCACGGCACTGTCCTCACCCACGGCACTGTCCTCACCCACAGCACTGTCCTCACCCACAGCACTGTCCTCACCCACAGCACTGTCCTCACCCACAGCACTGTCCTCACCCACGGCACTGTCCTCACCCACGGCACTGTCCTCACCCACGGCACTGTCCTCACCCACAGCACTGTCCTCACCCACAGCACTGTCCTCACCCACAGCACTGTCCTCACCCACGGCACTGTCCTCACCCACAGCACTGTCCTCACCCACAGCACTGTCCTCACCCACAGCACTGTCCTCACCCACGGCACTGTCCTCACCCACAGCACTGTCCTCACCCACGGCACTGTCCTCACCCACAGCACTGTCCTCACCCACGGCTCAGTCTCACGATCACAATGCCGACCCATAGTTCAATAACATAACTGAGGCACTTCACTTCAGGACTTGAAATCCATCCAAGACCTTCTCCCCCGAGGTCAAAAGTGCGTGAGAGAACTTGCTCAAGGGTAGCCTTTCCATCCACTGCCCTCATGGACACGTAGGAAATTATTTTTGGCCCTCACGGGCACACAAAACGGCTGTGCAATCCGATCCAGCCGACACTAGAACCCTAAACGAATTGTCCCTAAGTCTCCAAACCCTTGTCAAAACCGGACCAACTTGGGCAGGAAAGTGAATAGAAAGAGAAGCAGGCAGAGCACGACCAAAAGAACACTGGCTGTGGCAACGAAGAGCCAGGAGGAAAAGAAGCTGAAGATCTCAGACGGTGTCCGGCTCCACACTTGGCTGAGCCAAGACAGAGAGAGATCGGAGAAGAGAGAGGCAGTCTCCCAGCGTCCCTACTCCCTTCTCCTCATCTCCTGCAGCATCATCCCTTTCAAAAACTTGTTCCCAGGCGCCTCAGCTCCTCCAGTCCCCAATCGGCTCGCGGGCCTTCTCTCTTGCCAACTGCTTCTGGTTTGCCACGCTCGCTTTGAGACCTAATCGAAAGTAAGTAATTCGATTGGAAGCCAGGGTGGCGGTGCAGGCGTGTCCCAACATGGAAGGAGGCCCTGTGCCGCGCCACTTTTGTATGTCGTTTTCACCCATCACCCGCCGCCGCCCGCCGCCGCCGCCGCAGCAGCCCTGCCCTCTCCGATCATCTCTCAGCGCAGCACCGAGAACTGCTACCGACCCCCCCTCCCCCACCAAGCAAGCAAGAGAGCTCGGCATCGTTTGCGCACAGGGCTTACTACGCTGAAGTTTTCCCATAATCCTAAGGCAAACTTTGATCAGCGGAGAGCCCCGACCGGCTCACTTCCCCGTCCCCTCGCGATGCCCTCGACTCGCTCGTCACACGAGGACCGAGAGAGCATTAGGGGATCGGGGCGGAGAGGGAGGCGCAGCATTTTCCCAACACGCTAATCCGGAGTAATGGGAGAGAACGTAACGGCTTTCAAATCTCATCCTCTCTCAATAGTACTTCTGCATTCTCCAGCTCCCTGAAGTTGATCAGCCATCTGCAGCGTTGTCTGACTCTGTTCCCGAGTTCGGTTCCTTGCCGCGGCCATATTCATTTGGGGCTTGTTGCATGCAACATTTTTAGTCAGAGTCAGGGGGTTGTGTGCACCCTGGCGCACTGTAAGCGACATTGTCACACAGCCGGCGAGAGGCATTACTGCCCATTCCGCCGACTCCCCTGAGCAGGCACACAAGCGCGCGGATACGTACGCAGTCATACGCACAGGCACTCACTCACACAGGAGTGTACAGCGGCCCAAACTTTACTTATAGTTAAGGCATGTACACTTCACTGTGCCTTGGGGGTTGGGGAGGTTGGCCCTCAATGGCGTTAATTGCACGAGCAGAGCCAAGCCTAGATTCCAATTCAGCCCCAAATTAATGTGACTGCACTTGGAATCGAGCCTGGGCCGCTGGCACACCAGAGCGCCTCGCTGGACCACTGGGTTACGGCCCGCCCCCGTGCATGGAACATGGCCTTCTAAATAATGATAGATTTGCTTGAAAATAACTACCCTCAATTAAGTTTCTTACGCAACATATCGTCGATGTAATAATCGACATAGTGAAGTGACAAAAATGTCACAAGTTTTCTCTCACCCAGACTGTGTATCCGCAATGCAGTTGCACTTTTAGCTGGTCCTCATCCCATCTGCCGGCTGATCATTTTGCTGTAGCAGAAAAAAGCAGCAATCCGTGGAACAATATTCTTATCGGCCGTTGCCACGCACGGGTCAGCAGCATAAACAAAGGCATTGGATCCGAGTTGACTCTTCGAAACGGGAGATAGGAAGATTGAGTGAGAGATGAGAGAGAAAGAGAGGGGCGGAGCTCTCGCACCAAGCAAAGAAGACTTAATCCGAAACAAATTACCTGACAAAATCCCCGACTTTCGAGGCAGTCTCTTTCGCAAAATTTTCCTTCCGATCCCACCCTCCACAATTTTTTGTAGTTTGCCGTCAGCCCTGAGAATTTCTGTGTTCTTCGTATTTTTCTATGTACTAATGTAAAGCTTACAAGCCTTATTACCATAGACAAAATTTGCTGAAAACAAACTAAAGTATCAGAGGATGCCCTACGGCCCATAGACTATATTACCTAAGATTGGCCACTCCAGCCGCCTGGCGGCAGCGCAAAAACCCCGGGGTTTTGACCATAGACTGTAGCTTCTGCGGTAGCAGCTAGTGTCTGTGGCCCTAACCCAGCCGCTAAATACATTAGTTAAAGACACATGTACCGTATTATGTTACACATGTCATTCAGATCTTTACCGTTAAGCATGAAAACTGAGAAAGAGAGTTAATGAGAGAG
The DNA here is from genome assembly GCA_002269645.1 of Macrostomum lignano. Lineage (NCBI taxonomy): Eukaryota > Metazoa > Platyhelminthes > Macrostomidae > Macrostomum > Macrostomum lignano. The sequence goes on along the minus strand of NIVC01002587.1, from coordinate 21,188 downwards.
GTTGCTGCTGGCGCCCTTCTTTGTACCGAATCATCAACCTGATTGTCTTTTTCTGTCAATGTCTATGGGCAAGACCAAATCTGCTGCTGCCAAATGGCAATTCTCAATGGTGTACACCCAGTGCGCCTGAGCGAGAGTTGTAGTGAGTTGAGGTCAATTACGAGCTACCTTATCTAAGGGCAATCGGGTGACGGTTTTCAATGTTATTGTGTATACTGTAAGTAAAAAAATGTTGTGAAACCTGAAATGTGAAGCCAACTGACAAATTGATTTGAAACAAGTCGGCTTGTCCTACACTTCACGCACACAAGGGCCAACCCCCAAGGCACAGAGAGTGCACATGCCTGACAATGAGAAAGTCAGGACGGTTGTACACCTGTGATCTGCTATCTAACGAGACGCATAACCTTCTATGAATAATGTCAATAGAAACAGAGAGAAAACCGCATGGCTAGGTGGTCCTATATGAGTCGATGAGGCTGCCAGTTTCCTCTTCCTTGCCCATAGCAAATAATAATTAGCCCCCCCCCGCTGTGAGCTGTGCAGGTCTCCAGCTGGGCCACCTTTCGATTGCCCAGGTGAAGAAGAAACACATCGCGCCACCGGCATGCCAGCGAGATGAAGCTTAGCAGCAGCCAGCAGCAATCGATGCGGCGCGCTGGACCGGCTCAGAGAGACCTCCGAGTATTGACGGACAGGTCCGGTCCTTCGACACCCCGGTACCACCACGGATAGGGGAGAGCAGGTCGGGATTCGGGCCTGCAGGTTTTTTTACCTTTCTCGAACTCTCTTCTGCGTTGCTTATGTTGTGAAGATTCAATAATGGATTGTTTTTCCCAACTGTAGGACGAACTGAGTAGCAAAATTGATGTAGCAAAGCAACAGGTACGGAAGGTTAATTAGCTTGCTAGGCCAGATCTATATGAAAACTGCCAACTACTGAGCTTGGGCTAGCTTGTTTGCTACTGTGAGTATTCTCCATGGCAACGGCATCGGAAACCAGGTTTCCATGGCAACGGCATCGGAAACCCGATTTCCATGGCAACGGCATTGGAAACCCGGAATCGGAGACCAGATTTTCATGGCAACGGTATCGGAAACCTGATTTCGATGGCAACGGCATCGGAAACCAGATTTCCATGGCAACGGTATCGGAAACCTGATTTCGATGGCAACGGCATTGGAAACTAGATTTCCATGGCAACGGCATCGGAGACCAGGTTTCCATGGCAACGGCATCGGAAACCCGATTTCCATGGCAACAGCATCGGAAAGCCTGGTTTCCATAGCAACGGCATCGGAGACCAGATTTCCATGGCAACGGCATCGGAAACCCGATTTCTATGGCAACGGCATCGGAAACCAGCTCGGATACCAGAAACCATGGCAACAACCCATATGGACTCTAATCTTTACGAGAGAAAGAATCCTCACGCCAGTCTCCATGGCACAATTTACTTACCCAGAATGCCAACCGGAGAGCCAAAACTCTCGGTCGAACAAGCCTGTGAGATTTGCGGACCAGATCGCAACTGACAAAAATTGATATCTACACAAGTCAGCCAGCCGGCCCCCAGATTGAAAGAATCCCGAAAAGATCCCAATGCTGCCCCGCACCTCTAATCCAGCCCAACGGTAGCCAGTCGTGACACTGGGCGCACACTGACCAGAGCTGAGGATTAGTCACATCTTGAAAAGTCACCGCAGCATGCATTCCCGTCACAGCTGCTGCGCGACAGATAAAATATGAAAATGCTGCGTCATCTACACCAGACGACTGGGTGCTACTATAGAAGTCCTAATGCACCATTGTTCCTTCAGCAGCAGAATCTGCACTGGTCGCGAAGAAGTAATTTATAAAAAGCTTGACTGAGAGCTATCGAAAAAAGTGCAGGCATGTTTTTGAGTGGGCGGGGAGGTTTTGTGCTCGTAAAATTCAATTCAAAAGCTCAGACTGCTCCGATAAGCTTGGCAGTAATAATTGCTTTTTTATCTGTCAGTTTATCCTGCATGATGCGTGTCTTCGTCTGGCTGGTGAACTTTGAAGAGTGCAAATTCCACACTGGTTTTAAAGGGCTGGGATCACTCAGATCTGGGAGGCTGAGGACCTTAACCCCAAAATTAGTGATGATGAAGATCTGGGAGGCTGGGAATCTCAACCCCGAAATTAGTGATGATGAGGATCTAGGAGGCTGGGAATCTCAATCCCAAAATTAGTGATGATGAAGATCTGGGAGGCTGGGAATCTCAACCCCGAAATTAGTGATGATGAGGATCTAGGAGGCTGGGAATCTCAATCCGAATGTTAGTGATGATGAAGATCTGGGAGGCTGGGAATCTCAACCCCGAAATTAGTGATGATGAGGATCTAGGAGGCTGGGAATCTCAATCCGAATGTTAGTGATGATGAAGATCTGGGAGGCTGGGAATCTCAACCCGAATGTTAGTGATGATGAAGATTAGGGAAACTGGGGAATCTCAACCCGAATGTTAGTGGTGATGAAGATTTGGGAGGCTGGGAACATCAGCCCCAATCTTAGTGATGATGAAGATCTCAGCTCTCATTGCTTGCTTAAGGAACCAAACGGATCAAAATATGACGGGAAATATTTTTTTAAACGAATCTCTTCTAAAAGATAATGATAATTAAACAATAATTAGTGCAGCAGGTCTAGTACTTTCCAAGAAACATCCTGGAACCCTGGAGTCCCCATCTCATGTGCCTTCCAGTTCATTCAGTAATTGGTGCGGCTACCAATCTATTATAACCGATTTCGGGTCCATTTTTAATGCACTTTTAGCAGCGGCAGCCAAGGCGGAATTAAAGGAAGCGCCTCCGGGCGGCGGAGGACCGGGATGGGGGATCAAGTCGGGCGGCTGGAAGAGGGGAGGGAATGGCCTTCCATCTGGCAGCAATAGCCCTATCGGGCGAAACTCTGCTGCTGCTGCTGCGCGCCCAGTAAAGTATGAATTTCCTGCGGATGATACACTTGTACAACACGGGCTGCCTGCCTGACCGCAATTCAGAGCTCAGACAATGCAGCGGCAATACGATAGGGGCAGACAGATCCCCAAACAGCTAAATGCAGTAGGCTTAGCTACAGGCTGGCGTCCACTTGCTGAAACTTATGTCCCAATCGGTTCCATATGCATTTCACTTCATTCTCTACCACCCACATCGAGTGCGGAGTCCGAAAAATTGACAGGGGAGGGGGTGGGGTGGATTTTGCCGCTAAACAAAAACTTTTCCAGGCATTTGTAGCTGTCGTTTTTATCGGCATCAATTAAACAGTCAGCAGCAAAATTTGCGCGCAAATTGCTTACTCAGATTATAATTGCTCGTGCCGGCTGGCCACTTCAGTTGACTACGGGGCGCCACTTCAGTTGACCAGGGGCGCCACTTCATTTGAACTGCAGGGGCGCCAGTTTACTTGAGCAGGGGCGCCATTTCATTCGAACAGGGGCGCCAGTTTATTCGACCTGCAGGGGCGCCATTTCATTCGAACAGCGCCAGTTTATTCGACCTGCAGGGGCGCCATTTCATTTGACCAGGGGCGCCACTTCATTTGACCAGGGGCGCCATTTCATTTGACTTTGGGCGCCATTTTTTTTACTATGGGCGCCATTTCATTCGAACAGCGCCAGTTTATTCGACCTGCAGGGGCGCCATTTCATTTGACCAGGGGCGCCACTTCATTTGACCAGGGGCGCCACTTCATTTGACCAGGGGCGCCATTTCATTTGACTTTGGGCGCCATTTCATTTGACTTTGGGCGCCATTTTTTTACTATGGGCGCCATTTTACTTGACTTTGGGCGCAATTTTATTTGACTTTGGGCGCCATTTTACTTGACTATGGGCACCATTTCATTTGACTATGGGCGCCATTTTATTTGACCATGGGCGCCATTTCATTTGAATATGGGCGCCATTTAATTTGAATATGGGCGCCACTTCATCTGAGCTGCAGGGGCGCCTCAAACTTTTGCCAGTCGATCAGGTGACTGCGGCGACTTTGCAAGCAAAAAAATCGGCACTTTCAACTGGGTTGTGCAAGCTGAATGTTCTGAAAAATTGTGAACCAAAATCAACGCCAATAAAATCAATCAAGAGCCGACAGTCGCATGACAGCGTGGCCGACGGCATCCCCATTGTGCCAGAAATATCCATCATCATCATCATCGCCCGGCTTGACCACCACCAACTTGTCCTTAGCCAGGCACAATGCACTTATAATTTTTATAAGAAACCCAGGCGGAACTCGGCCAGCTCCGGCCGCCGCCGCGGTTGAATGGGATAGAATAGAATCTGACTGGGGATTGATGCCTGACCACCTTCCTGCTGACGGCAGCATGGCGGAGTCCTTGGAATTGTGTTTGGCAAGCCACGCCCACCGGCCGGGCGATCACCGGACACGGAGGGGTTGGCAATGTCAGAACGCTGCGCATTCTTATTCAGTCTATTCTGATTGCCTGCTGACCTAGCAGCCTGCGCCCATAGACTTGCGGTCCCGGGTTCGAATCTTTTCTAGCATTTTCACTTCTCAATCCAGTTCAGTACCATTGTCACTCCAATTCAGTGCCACTGTCACTCCAATTCGGTGTTTTTTTTTATTCCAATTCAGTACCATTGTCACTCCAATTCAGTGCCACTGTCACTCCAATTCGGTGTTATTTTTACTCCAATTCAGTACCATTGTCACTCCAATTCAGTGCCACTGTCACTCCAATTCGGTGTTATTTTTACTCCAATTCAGTACCATTGTCACTCCAATTCAGTGCCACTGTCACTCCAATTCAGTGCCTGTCACTCTATTTCAGTGCCTCTGTCTCTCTAATTCAGTGCCATTGTCACTCCAATTCAGTGCCATTGTCACTCCAATTCAGTGCTATTGTCACTCCAATTCAGTGCCATTTTCACTCCAATTCAGTACCATTGTCACTCCAATTCAGTGCCACTGTCACTCCAATTCGGTGTTTTTTTTATTCCAATTCAGTACCATTGTCACTCCAATTCAGTGCCACTGTCACTCCAATTCAGTGCCTGTCACTCTATTTCAGTGCCTCTGTCTCTCTAATTCAGTGCCATTGTCACTCCAATTCAGTGCCATTGTCACTCCAATTCAGTGCTATTGTCACTCCAATTCAGTGCCATTTTCACTCCAATTCAGTACCATTGTCACTCCAATTCAGTGCCACTGTCACCCAATTCAGTGCCTGTCACTCTATTTCAGTGCCTCTGTCTCTTTAATTCAGTGCCAGTGTCACTCCAATTCGGTGTTATTGTCACTCCAATTCAGTGCCATTGTCACTTCAGTTCAGTGCCTCTGTCACTCCAATTCAGTGCCACTGTCACTCTAATCCACTGCCATTGTCACTCCAATTCAGTGCTATTGTCACTCCAATTCAGTGCTATTGTTACTCCAATTCAGTGCTATTGTCACTCCAATTCAGTGCTATTGACACTCCAATTCAGTGCTATTGACACTCCAATTCAGTGCCACTGTCACTCCAATTCAGTGCCATTGTCACTCCAATTCGGTGCCACTGTCACTCCAATTCGGTGTTATTGTCACTCCAATTCAGTGCCATTGTCACTTCAGTTCAGTGCCTCTGTCACTCCAATTCAGTGCCACTATCACTCTAATCCACTGCCATTGTCACTCCAATTCGGTGCTATCGTCACTCCAATTCAGTGCCACTGTCACTCTAATCCACTGCCATTGTCACTCCAATTCAGTGCCACTGTCACTCCAATTCAGTGCCATTGTTACTCTAATTCAGTGCCACTGTCACTCCAATTCGGTGCTATCGTCACTCCAATTCAGTGCCACTGTCACTCCAATTCAGTGCCACTGTCACTCCAATTCGGTGCTATTGTCACTCCAATTCAGTGCCACTGTCACTCCAATTCAGAGAGACTGTCACTCCAATTCAGTGCCACTGTCACTCCAATTCAGAGAGACTGTCACTCCAATTCAGTGCCACTGTCACTCCAATTCAGAGAGACTGTCACTCCAATTCAGTGCCACTGTCACTCCAATTCAGAGAGACTGTCACTCCAATTCAGTGCCACTGTCACTCCAATTCAGTACCTCTGTCACTCCCTATTGTCCCCATTAGGTGGCAAGCTGCCAGCACAAAGACAGAAAAACTAATGACATCAATTATAGATAAATATTCAAGGACAAGTATGCAGATAAAGTGACATTTTCCGTACAATGCCGCATAATTAGCCTTTAAGATTCTGCTATATATTCATATATATAATAACAATAGTAATAATTCGCTTAGACAATCAGCACAGATATAAAAAATGACAAAAAGGCAGAGAAGGCAATGAATGATATGAAGAATGCAGATTGCATGCATCCGGAGCAGGGACAGACAGGCAGACAGACATATCACAATTACAAAGAAACACACTTTATATACATTGGGGAATATTAAAAAATAATGCTATTAGGCTTCCTCAAGAGCGCAAAACAAGTTACTCTTTGAAGAAATTTCAACAGCAAACACAAATTTCAAATTTTAAATTATTGCCAAACAAAATAGAAAAGACACAACTTTGCCGCAACATACTACTGACAGACAGACAGTAGTAATAGTTTAGCCGGCAATAATGAGAAATGTGTAACAGCAGCAAAACCGGCCGATTACGGGGATAATTTTCTATTGAATTCTTAGCGTAAATCAAATTTTCAATTATTGTTTTTTTATTCATTTTAATTTACGAGCTAAACAAATTCCATTTGAAAATAAGCTTGAGTAGTTAGATGCGGTTGCGGCAATAGAAATTAGCACCAGGGTGCCTGCACAACTGATTTGACAGAAGTTACAGTAATAGACTTATCCAACTACTTAGGAAAACGGGTTCCAGTAGGGTGTTGCGTTTTTTCTGCAATCATAGGTTGACTTTACCAACAAATTGTTGCCATTGCTGAAAAATAATGAAATCAATAGGGAATAAAAGTACATATAGAAATCTGTTGGATTTCTTAAAAATAACAATTTCAGTACCGAACCTTTGCAACAATGACAAATACCTCTGGAATATGCAGCTTCTACATCTGGCATGTCTGCATAAGCCTTTTTCATTGGACTTTATACAATCTGGGAGGGTGATCCAGTAACTGAGGATTTGGGAGGCTGGCACTGGCCCAGCAACTGAGGATCTGGGAGGCTGGCCCAGCAACTGAGGATCTGGGAGGCTGGCCCAGCAGCTGAGGATCTGGGAGGCTGGCCCAGCAACTGAGGATCTGGGAGGTTGGCCCAGCAACTGAGGATCTGGGAAGCTAGCCCAGCAGCTGAGGATCTGGGAGGCTGGCCCAGCAACTAAGGATCTAGGAAGCTAGCCCAACAGCTGAGGATCTGGGAGGCTGGCCCAGCAACTAAGGATCTAGGAAGCTAGCCCAACAGCTGAAGATCTGGGAGGCTGGCCCAGCAACTGAGGATATAGGAAGCTAGCCCAGCAGCTGAGGATCTGGGAGGCTGGCACTGGCCCAGCAGCTGAGGATCTGGGAGGCTGGCCCAGCAACTGAGGATCTGGGAGGTTGGCCCAGCAACTGAGGATCTGGGAGGCTGGCCCAGCAACTGAGGATCTGGGAGGTTGGCCCAGAAACTGAGGATCTGGGAGGCTGGCCCAGCAACTGAGGATCTGGGAGGCTGGCCCAGAAACTGAGGATCTGGGAGGCTGGCCCAGAAACTGAGGATCTGGGAGGCTGGCCCAGCAACTGAGGATCTGGGACGCTGGCCCAGCAACTGAGGATCTGGGAGGCTGGGGGTGGCCTCTAAGCTTCTAAGGATACAGTGCAAGCTGCAGACAGTAGTACACGCCAAGGCAGTCAAAATGGCCTACAAACATATATAATAATGTCGCGGCAACGCAGAGGCCCTTAGAACTGCTGCTGCCGGCGCTTCTTTTCATCAATAGCTTCCAGAATGGGCTGTCGCTTGAGCTTGTATCGAATGTGCAGATTCTCGATCTCCTTCTCCATGTCAACGTCAAGGCTGGCTAGCCTAGACTGCAGCTCCTCGTAGGTGAGCGCGGCCACGAAGTCCAGATTGCCGTCCTCGAATGCGCGTCGATAAGGCTGGAAGGCCTGCTGCACAGGGGACTGCTTGGACACTGGCTGCTGCTGCTGCTGGGGTGACCCGCCGTCCTGTCTGTCAAAGTAGGCAAGGTAGTCAGGCCTCGAGCCGCCGCCTTTGCCGCCACCTTTTCCGCCAGTGGCTGTCCTGTTCACTCGCATGGTGCCTAGCGGGTGTTAATTAGTACGATTGATTATTGTTAGTAGTGTGACAATCCAGCATAGCCATTCACACAATCTCACACCTACATTCACACAATATCACATCCACATTCACACAATATCACATCCATATTCACACAATTTCACACCCACATTCACACTCTATCGCATCCATATTCACGCAATCTCACACCAACATCCAAACACTAACACACCAACATTCACACAAATTCACACCCACATTCACACAAATTCACACCCACATTCACACAAATTCACATCCATATTCACATCTCACACACATTCACACAATTTACGAGTAACACCCACATTTACACACTATCACACCCACATTCACACACTATCACAACCATATTCACATCTCACACACATTCACACAATTTAACACCCACATTTACACACTATCACATCCACATTTACACAATCTCATACACACATTCACACAATATCACACACACATTCACACAGTCTCAAACCTACATTCACACAATCTCACACCTAAAGACCACACGCGCTTTCACAATCCAGAGCATTCACACAATAATTGCCAACCTTCATTGTCGTCGTCGCCGTCCTCGTCGCTCTCAACAATGACCATGGTGCCGGAGACGCTCTCGGCTAGGCTGTCCTCGTCCGAGTTGACAATCATTGTGTGCGAAGAGGACATGGTGCTGCTGCCAGTCAGGGTGGAGGTGCCGCCGCCGCGAGTTGAGCCGCCCGACGATGTGACAAGAGTGGCGGAGTCGCCCGCCCCGGCGGCTGCTGCTGCTGAATTGCCGGCGGCTTCCTTCATAGTGCCGGCCTCCTCTGCGGTTGCAATTGATCGAATTACTATCGGTAATAATATTGATTGTAAATGGCGGAACTGGCATTGTGAATAGCGGAATCTGAACTGTGAATAGCAGAATCTGAACTGTGAACAGCACAATCTGAACTGTGAATAGCAGAATCTGAACTGTGAACAGCAGAATCTGAACTGTGAATAGCAGAATCTGAACTGTGAACAGCACAATCTGAAGTGTGAACAGCACAATCTGAAGTGTGAACAGCACAATCTGAACTGTGAACAGCAGAATCTGAACTGTGAACAGCACAATCTGAACTGTGAATAGCAGAATCTGAACTGTGAATAGCAGAATCTGAACTGTGAACAGCACAATCTGAACTGTGAATAGCAGAATCTGAACTGTGAACAGCACAATTTGAACTGTGAATAGCACAATCTGAACTGTAAACAGCACAATCTGAACTGTGAACAGCACAATCTGAACTGTGAATAGCAGAATCTGAACTGTGAATAGCAGAATCTGAACTGTGAACAGCACAATCTAAACTGTGAATAGCACAATCTGAACTGTGAACAGCTGAATCTGAACTGTGAACAGAGCAATCTTTTAGCTCACCGTCAGAGTTCTCCGAATCGTCAGCCGGCCGACCGTCCTTTAATTTGGCGCTGCGCAGCTCCTCTGCCTCGCGCACCATGTCGCGCAGCACAAGATCTGGCGCCCCGGCGGCGGCTTTAATAAACTCGTGCTGCAACAGCCGCTCGGAGCTGGGCCTATCAGCCGGATTCTTAATTAGACACTGGCTAACAAAATCGATAAACTCCTGCGACCATTTGTTGGGATTGCGGAAGCTGGGAGGCGGCTTAGTTGGGATCATGAACAGGGCGCGCATCGGGTGGATGTCGCCATAGGGAGGCTTGCCGTCGGCCATCTCGATAGCCGTGATGCCCAGAGACCAGATGTCCGCCGAATAGTTGTAGCCAATCTCCTGGATCACCTCGGGCGCCATCCAGTAGGGCGTGCCGATCACCTGAGGTGTTTTGGTTAAGTTATTGACACTGCTGAACATCACACGCTCACACAGGGTGTACAGCAGCCCCGAATTGCTCATCATTAAGCATGTACTCTCTGTGTCTTGGGGGCTGGTCGTCAAGGGCGAGAATCGCACGAAAAGCCTTGCACCAATTTTTGCACACGAGCCACAAATTTATGTGGCTGTAGTCACACCTATATTCACACAGTATCATACTTACATTCACACTATATTACACTTATATTCACACAATCTCATACCTACATTCACACAATCTCACACCTATATTCACACAGTATCACACTTACATTCACACTATATTACACTTATATTCACACAATCTCATACCTACATTCACACAATCTCACACCTATATTCACACAGTATCACACTTACATTCACACTATATTACACTTATATTCACACAATCTCGCGCCTACATTCACACAATCTCATACCTAGGTTCACACTATATGACACATATTCACACAATCTCATAGCTACATTCACAAAATCTCACACCTATATTCACAGTATAACACCTATATTCACACAGTATCAAACCTATATTCACACAGTATCAAACCTATATTCACACAGTATCACACTTACATTCACACTATATTACACTTATATTCACACAATCTCATACCTACATTCACACAATCTCACACCTATATTCACACAGTATCACACTTACATTCACACTATATTACACTTATATTCACACACTCTCGCGCCTACATTCACACAATCTCATACCTAGGTTTACACTATATGACACATATTCACACAATCTCATAGCTACATTCACAAAATCTCACACCTATATTCACAGTATAACACCTATATTCACACAGTATCAAACCTATATTCACACAGTATCAAACCTATATTCACACAGTATCACACTTACATTCACACTATATTACACCTATATTCACACAATAATCTCATACCTACATTCACAAAATCTCACACCCACATTCACACAATCCCGCACCTACATACACACAAGCTCACACCCACATTCACACAATCTCACACCTATATTCACACAATAATCTCATACCTACATTCACACCATCTCACACCCACATTCACACAATCTCAAACCTACATTCACACAATCTCACACCTACATTCACATGTGAGAAGTGCTCAGCCCAGTACACACTGTGGCCAAAGACGGAATCGAACCCGTGTCACCTCGTCAGCGCGAGAGTCAGACACGGTAACCGCTGATCTACTCAGCTGCCCCACCACCCGAGCTGTTATTATCAACGGTCATCAACAGTAAAAACTGAAAATAGTTCAGTACAAACTCACAGTATTCCTCTTAGCCATGGTGTCAGTGAGCTGTCCGGCAACACCAAAATCTGCTAATTTAGCCTGGCCCTGCGAATTCAACAGTATATTGCCAGCCTTAATATCCCTGTGAATCTTGCGCCTCTGATGCAGGTACTCCAATCCTTTCAGTGTATAAGCCAGTACTGTGGCTATCTCCATCTCTGACAGGGTTTTACCCCTCAGTCGCATAATATCTGACACTGAGCCAGCGCCGCAGTACTCCATTATAATCCACAGGTCAGCATCTTTGAAATAGCTGCCGTAGTATTTCACAATGTAGGGCGAATCGCATTGTTGCATAATCGATATCTCTTTAATAATCTCTTGCAGATCTGTGTCAACTGGCACCTTCTTAATAGCCAAGGTGTGGCCAGTAGCCATGTGTTCAGCCTTGTACACACTGCCATAGCTGCCTTTGCCCAGCTTGCTCACTATGCTAAACACTTCATCTGGTGGCTTGGCTAATGAAGCCTCATCCAGCTTCTCAAAGGCTGACATTGTTCACTTGTCTCACTGATGCTGGTCAAATATTTATACTGTCTTGACAGGCCTGTGAACTTAGGTAGCTAGACAGCTTAGTCTGACCAGTGTCTGTCTGTTAGTCTTTAAATGTTTTGCTACTTTTGTAGCTAATTGCTGAAAAAGAATTGGTATTAATCAGGTGAGGTATATCTAGTATGTTTCATATACTGAATATAACTCTTAACATAGTAATATAGATCTAAAGTGAAATTTGGTTTTTTAATTACAATTTGGTTGATATAATTAACAAAAAAGACAATATGCCAAATGGCAGAACTAATTAATCATATATTTTTATATTCTTATATAAGATATTTTAATCAGTAAGTTCCTTTTGATAAAAAAAGCTTATTGTTAGAAAAAAACTGGCATAGTCTATTTAATGAATAATTTCTAATAAATAAGCAAGCAATTAGTAAGTGACTAAGTTTAAAAATACTAAATTGAATTAATGTTACATCTTTTTTAATTTTATTGCTAGACTTTTATGATTTATTTAAGCATAATATATTATAAAATGCTATAATTTGCTAGGCAAGAAATTGAGCCTTGACCCAATTGAAATTCTAAGGCTATTGTATATTCCTATGTGAGTATATGCTTATATAAAGGACTATATTTAAATATACAGATATTTATTTGTATGTTTAAATGTTTTATTCAATTTATTTTTTAATTTTTAAATAAGATTTAACCTTGTTTATCATTAGACATAGCTATATACCTTTCTTTATACCTAGGGATTGGTCTTTAAGGATGTCGCTTTAACCAAAATTAATATAATTTTATATAGAACTGAGCCTAGGCCACTAGTATGAGTGATATACTAGATAACTGAGCTATGCCAATAAAACAGCAAATATAAATATAAATATATCAAGACTTGATTTGGCATAAGATTTGAGTCTTAAAATCAATTATAATTAGATTATCTAATTCTAATTACAATATAAATATCATTTTGTACCTAAACTATAAGTTTAGATATGCCAATAGTCTAAAACTTGTGGTCTTTGCCATAAAATATTCTGGTATACACAAGGCCAAGGGACCCTTTAATGAACTTGATACATATGATAACTGCTAGTATAAATCAATATGAGTTCTAAGAATTACATGAATTTGCTATGAAACATTCTATTTCTTGCATACACTATGCTCTATAGCAGCCAAGATAGAATTCTTTTATTTAGTATATCCAATACAGGCATGCATTTTCTATTACATGCAAAATAGTTTCTAATAGAACTTGATAGAAAAAATTAAAGCTTTTTTAGAAAGGTAAATTCAAATTCTTGCCAAATTTGTTTTACTATAATACTATATATAAGCATAGTTAATTTTTGATTTATATGTATATATATATATGTATATACTTTTATTTGAAAGATTGCACATTAGCATTTTTAATAATTTTGCAATATATCTTGTTTAAAGTTTTGTCTTATAATTGCATTTTTAGTTCAATTGAAAAATGCATTGTATTTCTTCTGCAAGTTTTCTATCCTGATATAAGCGGTACTAGTCTAGAAAATTTAAATGAAAAAGTATATATTACTAAGGTACACATATATATTTATGTATATGTATGTATTTATTATATGTTTTATATATTAAATACACTATTATATAATTATAATAATTAAATGTGGCCCCCATCAAGTTTTATTTTTCATATAAAACATATACATTATTATATTATAATTATATTTAGGAAGGCAAATAAGAGGTCAGGAAAAGCTAGGCCCTTAGTAAATTATGGCAGAAAATTCTAATATTGTATATAGACAAAAATGTAAGTGAATTGGTGCATTTAGCGCATAACAAAAGCCTAGTAGAATTTTTTAGCCCACAGTGGCATATAGCAAAAGCTGATTAGAAAAAATAGCTTATAATGGGTCACCTAAAATTTTATCCACATATCATTATATGCAATGTATACAAGGGGTGCGCAAGGGGGCCGTAGCCCAGCGGTAGCGCAGCTGCTCTGGTGTGCCAGCGACCCAGGCTCGATTCCAAGTGCACTCACATTAATTTGGGGCTGAATTGGAATCTTGGCTTGGCTCTGCTTGTGCAATTAACGGCCTTGAGAGCCAACCCCCCAAGGCACAGTGAAGTGTGTACAAGCCTAACGATAAATAAAGATAGAGCCCCTGTACACTCCTGTGTGAGTGTGTGCCTGCGTACGTATCTGCGCGCTTGTATGCCTGCTCAGGGGAGTTGGCGGAATGGGCAGTAATGCCTCTCGCCAGTTGTGTGCCAATGTCGCTTAATGTGCTCCAGGGTGCACACAACCCCCCTGCCTCTAATAAAAAAAGGGGTGCACAAAAAATTTTGGCAACTGGGTTCCCAATTGCAGATGAATTGTTAGTAAATCTTAAAACTTTATTAAAGTCCTTCAATGTAATCTCTGCCACATTGTATGCATTTCTGGTGATGACGGATCCTTGCCTCAAAGGCAGCGTGGTACTCTGAAGCTGGCATGGTGTTCAGCTCTGAATTGATGCGGCGAGCCAGGTCTTGGGGCTGCTAAAAATGGCATCCAGCTATGCATTTGGTCAGCTTCGGGAAGACCCAGAAGTTGCAGGGTGCCAAGTCAGGACTGTATGGAGGGTGCAGTATCACCTTGAGCTTGTTATCGGCCAAAAAGCTTGTTGTCATGGCCGCAGAGTGGCTGGAGGTGTTGTTGTAGTGCAAGTGAATTCTGCCACTTTGGAGGTGGGTTGGCTGCTTTTCCATGACTGAAGCCACGACTTTAGGCAAAACCTTGCCAGTATAGAATGTGGCATTGACATTCTGTCCATTTGGCACCATAACAACTGTCTCTGGCCCATTGATGCTGAAAAAGATGACGAACATCTGCTTCTGTGAGCGAAACCCAGGGCACAGATCAGTTGGACAGTCTTCATCAAAACCGATCCAAACCTTGTTTTGGTTCTTGTGAGGCACTTGGAAGTAGTAAAACCACTTCTCATTACCAGTCACGACATCAGTAAGTCGTTTAGTGCCACCTTTTCCAAAGCATTGCAGAAATTCTTGGCTGCATCGAACCCTCTCCTGCTTCTGCTCTGCTGTGAGTGCATGAGGTACCCAATGGGCCATTACCTTGTGGAGGCCAAAAGGGTCATGCAGGATGGTTTGGACACTGCCATCAGAAATGCCATTGTCTGGCTAAGTAGTGCAATGGTGATATTGCAATCTTCATCCACCAGCTGTTGCATAGCTACAATGTTCTGCTCGGTCACGGATGTCATTGGCCTCCCAGAACAAGGGCTGTCGGTCATGGAGTGTCGACCAGCACTGACCAATTCAATCTAATGGGCGACGGTGCAGTACGAAGGGGCCTGATCTGCTACAACTTGGATTAGCTTGGCATGAATTTTGGTTGCGTTTTCACTGAGCTGCGATTGCATGAAAACATAAAATCTCCACTGATCAGCAGTGATATTTGCCATTTGAAGGCTGAAAACAAGACTGTATGTTAATCAAAATGCTCTAGGAAGCGAAAAAATCCATGCAATAAGCTAAAAATTTATGAACAAATGCAAAATATACTCAAATTTATGAGATTAAAAAATGGTTGCATTTAAACGTTTACTTAAAAAGTTATGAGCCAGTTGCCAAGACTTTTTGCATATCCCTTGTAAAATGTTTTTGATACATTTTTTAGTTATCATAATTGATATATGCCAATTAACAATTGATCTTTGGTTTACATGCCATGACTAGAACAAATCATGCAGCTACTATCTTGCAACTCTGCGCTTGATCAGCTCTACTTGTGGCTTTTTTCTAAGTGAGCATAGAAGCACTATGTGGTATATATTTTTATGGCCAAGGGTATGCGAACAAATGCATACTGCTTGCAACAGGAAGCACTTATAAAAATTGGACTTTCATGGCACGAAAGCTAAAATAAGCCGTTAACTTTTAAGGCATTTGATTTTTAAACACACACTAATACTTGTGAAAAAAGCAAAAGTGATACTACTTCTGAGACACCCCTCCTAATATTAAAAATTTAAATAGATTTCTTACTGATAGAATTTATAGTGTCATATCCCATAGTCCAGACCATGACAGGCATATGCCGGAATGAAAACTCATGTTTTTTTAATTTTTTACCAACATAAAATTAAAAAATGTTTATACCAAGACTAAAATTGTTTATATGCCATTTTTTAACATATATCTTTTTAGGAATTATTAACTTTTACTAAACTTTAAAACAGCTGTTTTTTGCTAAAAACTGATATTCTTATTTTAATATTGATTTTTGATTTTCTTGTGACTGCATTAATATTTTCTATTTTAGTTTCCAATTATTTTTAAACAGCTTTTGATGTTGGTTGATATTTAACTACACAATTACATTAGCCTTGAACTTAGCTATTTTTTGTACGTTAACAGTGTATACTTCATATTAAACCTGAAAATTCTATATGCCAAGTTAGTGTTCCGCCGTAATTACGGCTACGGCTACGGCAAATTACGGCTACGACACTTTTGAAGCCGTATTTTCATTATGGATTACGGTTACGGACATATTTTGAGCTTACGGTTACGGTTACGGATTACGGAGATTTTTCTAGACTTGCCATAATTGGTAGCCGTAACAAAAATTATTTATTTTTAACTGTTTAGTGTTATAAAAGAAATTTTTTTATATCAACTTCAACCAGTTTTCATTTTGTTTTACTAGTTATTATTATTTTTTACATTTGTTAAGTTTCTAAATATCTACGAAAATTTTTGAAAATGAAAAACGAATTTTTTCACGAATTTTCTCATTAGGCATACGGCATAGCATAGCATAGCATAGCGATAGCATGATAGCAGCGAGACAGAGAGAGCCAGTCAAAGCCTACAAGAGACTAAGAATCTGGCATTCTTATTTCTTAGCCAAATGTAGCATTTAGCTCCTTAGCATAAAAATAGGATATTAGATTTAGATTATGAGGATAAGGATGAAAGAATATTAATAAGGAAATACTAAATAAATACTAATAGGATAAGAATATGAATTATGATTGAAAATTGATTGAAACCAAAGAAGACAATACAATAGACAATGCAATAAAATGAAAAAGAAAAAATGTAACATATGATGTAGTATGTTCGTTTTAAAGAAAAAGACCTTTCCAATATAAGTATTAAATACGTTACGAAGCATTTCTAGGAAATATCATAGTTCAAATCTGTGCAAAAAGAAATCATTATTATTTTGTTTTACTGTTGTGAATTCAAATAATATTTCACGAAATAATTTTTGTTTTAAATACATTTCATAACTAGTATAAATAGGAGTCCAGAATGGGCCTAAAGAAGCAACTTTGGGAGCAACCTGGGAGCAACCTGTCTTTTACCGCAAAATTGCGAGTTCTACTAAATCCTATTTGCAAGACTTAAAGACTTCTTCATTTCTTAGAGTAAAAGCCCCAATTGGGAGTATCAGAAACCGCTACAAGCGAGAAACCGCCTCAGGGCAGTAAATTGTAAATTCGCCTCAGGGCAGGAGAACCGCCTCATAACGAGAGAAGATCGCCTCAGGGCAGAGAAAGAGCATAAGCTGTGACCCTCTGATCCAGGGAACGCCCAGGACTGAGAGAATAATATTAGGGGAAGCATAGGAATAGAATAGACAGTGCCAATAGACCGCTCAGGCCCGAAAGTACAATAGAAGTACATACGCTACCGATAGAAGTACATACGCTACCAATAGAAGTACATGCGCTACCAATAGAAAGACAATTAATAACCAGTAGAATTATTAAGGAGAAATAGCCTTATTACAACTTTGGTGGCACTTAGTGGTATTCTAGGTACACAGGAATCCCCCTTGTAACAACTGTGGTGGCAGCTAGTACGGCTAGCAAAAGAATAATTAAGAGCCCTGGGACACATGCAATTTCTTAGTCATCGGAAATTTTGAAGCAGTTTTATTTGAACAAATTCATATTCATTTAATGATATTAAACATACACATTGACCTTGGCACGTCAGTCATATATTTATATTGTAGCGAAACAAAACAGAATCACGACACAGAAAACTGAAAAAGGCACCAAGCACACAATTGCATACAACAATGCTAAAGAATACTTAGATAAAGATATTATATTTACGAAAAAATAAATGAAGGCTCATTCCATATAAGATGGACATATTTGGAAAATAGAAAAAAGTCAATATTTTTGCTTGCCATTGCCTAATTAGCCTATTTTTTACCAAATGTTTATATTGTGCAATATATACAATCTAAGAATAAAGGAATGGTAAAATGTTGGATTAGTATGTTATCAATTGGCAAAAAGTCATTTTTGTAAAAATTTGGACATTTTTCGAAGCAAAAGACATCATTAAGATTTTGTACCTTTTAAAAACAAATAGAAAGCTTTTGAAGGTTGAAACAAACTATAGATAAAAGTATAGTACTTGCATCATCAGATAAAAGCATTGGTGACCAAATAATCTATTATATTTTTAATGTATTAGTACCTCAAAGTTACTGAATTGACAGAAAAAAATATGTTACGACCATAATGTTATGACCATAAGGCTGCCTTTTCTTTTGTATCTTTGTTGCCTTTTGAGTTTATATATTCTAATAAAAGAGTATGATTTCTAAAGATGTTCTTAGTCAAATTTTAAAAATGTATTGCAAAATATCAAAAAATGAAAAATGTTATAAGACTTTTACCTTTTAGTTTCTATATGTCAAAAATCCTGTCGTTACAACCATAAGTGTCATTTAAGGTTTAATAGCATCTATACTAATGATGATATCTATATGAAACTCTATAAATATATTCTAGACAAAATAATCTTTCATTTAAAATATTGGTTTAGTATATTCTATTATTAGATTTCATTTTATAAGTAAAAATAACCTGTCATGTTACGACCATGCTTATATGGAATGAGCCTGAATGTTAATGCATGAACAAACAACAAGTAGGTTTTATTGCTATCCTTTTTATCCTTTTTATCTGTCCTTTTCTGTCTGCCCCACTTTTCATGCAAAAATATCAATTTTTGTTATACATTACGGCTACGGTTATGGCAAATTACAGTTACGGACTTTTTTAGCCCGTAATGACGGCAAAATTCGGCTACGGAAGTTGCTTCTTTCTTATGGCTACGGTTACGGTTACGGAGGTCAAAACTCGCGGCGGCGGAACACTATGCCAAGTGTACGCCAAGATTGTCAGCAAGAGCAAAATATACTAGAAAATTCTGGCATAAAGGCCACTTTCCAGACTATGGGTCACATCAAATGTTTGAATACAATAGTATATGTAAATATAAAACTAGTGTGCGACATAAGTAAAATTAATTAATATTACTTAAATTAAAGTTAATTTAAATAAAATAAAAGAACACATTAATTTAATTTTTAATGCAGTTTCCCATTTTTCAAACCAATAATAATTACTAGGGCCTATATAAAGAACAAGCTATTGAAACTTTTGGATTTTGAACCAGCTAAATTCCAATCTTTAGAACTATTTTTTCATATATTCCATTAAAAATAAATTATAATTATAATAATAATCACTTTGCTTGCATTTTTTCCTATGCCTATGGTACTTATTGGCTCAATAATAAAAGTAATCCTATTAATATTTTTAATAAATATAATAATAAATGCTCTCTGATCTATTTAAATGCCAAATAGCCAATTTAAAAGCTATATACTACACCTTGTTGCAGATTGACTGTTGCCATTTCAACTGTCAGTGTCACCAGATTGACTAGATACTATCTATGCCTCCCCTTATAATAAATCTGCCACTGCTCTATACTATAGTGTACAAGATAAATAAGGAATGTCAAAAAAATTATTAATACTTTCGTCTTTTTGGCAGGAATGCAAGCTAGGAATGAGACATTGTCATTAATGCCAATGGAGAATGGATCAAAGTCAAGTCAACAAATTTATTAAATATTTTAATTATTTTGGTCTATATCTATGGGGGGCCTGATAAACAATAAACTCACAAAAAACTTTTTAAAGTGCCATCCTAAAGGCTAAATTATTATTTTATAAATGGAGCAGCTTCTGAACAATTATAATTTATTCAAGAAACAACCGACCGACCGATATATCCATATTATAGTAGAAGACCACACCATAATTTTTCCTGCAAAGCATTTTAAAACATATTCATATAATTATGGGCTGAATTAAGATTCAAACTTTATCTATGATAAGCTTCGAAAGAGCCTCTCTGTAAAAATTTGGACGTTTCTTATTATTTCTTGCTTAATATTTTGTTTTATTTTTACCTAATATCTATAGGAAAAAAATTCAAAGTACACGAGGTCATTTGCTTCATATTTTGAAACAAGAATTTCTTTAGTCTAGAAGCATAAATTAAACAAATTCTCCTTTCGTTCGTTTCATCACGTGTTGGAATGGAATCTGAAGTGTGTACATTTCGCACTCATTGTAGATCAGGTACAGTAGGTACGCATGCACAATAACGAAACAAAGGGTCACGAACTGAAACTCAATTTGAGCAAGAAGTTTTATATTTGTTTAAAAACAAAGATAATTTTTATTTGAATATTTTTCAGCTGAAAATCGGGCATCATTTATGAATACTGCGGCCGCTGTAGACAGAATGTTTTTAGCAAAGAATAGAGGCTGCACATCGTTGACCTGAATGAAGAAAAGCTTGTGTTTTAATTCTTAAAAACAAATAAATATTTAGAAAGAAACTATAAGAGATTGAGTCGTACTTTTTCCTTTAGCCGCGCATGCACTGACAGCTGTTCGCTTCTCTGTTACGTAGGATAGTGAAATTAAAAGAAGAAATATAAAAAACGAATAAGTTTAAAATAGAAATTAGTTTGCTTAAATTTAATCAAGAAACTGTAAAACAGGGCGGCACTAGAACGAAAAAAAGGCAGCCAAATGGCATGGAAAGCCAGGACTGAGCCGACTTAATCTGAGACTAGCATAGGAAAAGGAAAAATTGAAATAATTTCCAGATAAAAGAGCATTTCAAAGTTACAAAGAAAATCAGGGGTGGAAAAGTTTGCAAAAAAATCACGAATCGACCAGTCTGTCTGCATTAGGAAAAAATACTCGAGAAACTGAAGCGGAATACTCGATCAACAGAAGCTAACAAAAAGTTAAGACAAAGTAACACAAAACTGAAACGAAAAGAGAAGATTAAGCAGCAAATTTTGATCAATCAAATACGAGAAGACAACT